>NDXZ01003195.1:5236-16280 GCA_003055125.1 Paykullia maculata | reverse complement strand
TTACAAGTCAAAATAATATTTTGTTAAACATGTTACCAATAATTTTGTAATAACAAATCGTAAAGTTATACAGTATTTATAAGAATGTCCGGAAGGTAGTTAAGGTCATATAATTTTTTTAAATGATCCGATTGTGTGTGTCCTACACACACAAATTTTACAAACACGTCTGTAGGTTATCCAGCTGCAAAATATTAATTTTTGTGTGAAAAATTAGAAGGTGAAAAAAAGTTGTTGTGTTATTTTGTTTACTACGAAGAGTTGCCAGCAATAATTTTGACATTGTTAAAATATTCTTGCAGCAACAAATTTAATGTGGTGTTGTTTTTGTTATAGTTGTTGTAGCTACGCTATTACCTTTTTAAATCTACCTTGGGATGCCGTCTATCAATGAGTTAAATTACTAAAATTGGTTCTTTTGCGTGCAGTTCCCACATGGGAAGATGTTAAATCTAGTTTAATTATTACTATGAAAAACAAATAATTTGAACATGTTGATACTGAATAATTTGATAATCCAGCAATCAATCTTTAGAAAAATTTAAAAAAAAAATCAGAATAATAAATCCGCAGAAAAGCATTTTAAAAAATTGATCAAATAATCTGTTTTAAATAACATTTGGAATACTAAAAATAAAGACCATTAAGGCCATTTTCATATCAAAACTAAACTATAATTTAAGTTGTTTAGAATTTAAAAATATTTAAAAGAAAACGAAAATGTATTCATCAGAAAAATATAAAATTTAGTTGTGGTTTTTTGTGTAATGTAAATATGTGTGAATTTTTATGTAAATAATTGTTTGTATTTTTTTTACAACATATTTTTGTTTTTATAAGAAATCAGTGAATTTAAATTGTTTGTTTGTACAAGAAAAAATTAAAACAATAGTTAATTTTTCCTTGTTCTGTAATTTGATTAAAAAAATATGGTCACCGTAGGGATAACGAACGGCTGTAAAATTCTTTTCTCTCCTTTGCAAGTTATGAGTACTATTTAAAAAATTTGTTTTTGTTCAATTTAATAATTTCTTTTTAGCTGCAGTTAAATTCTGGTTCAGTTTTACTTAATTTCTAATTCGCGCCTTTCTAAGCTTAAAATTAATTCTAGTTCAGGTTTTTTTCGGTTCTGGTTCAGTTTTATTTTGGTTTTGGGACGTTTCTAATAAAGTTCTCTTTAGGCTGTATTCTTATATGATTCTCAGTCTGGTTCAATTCCCCCGACTTATTTTACTCCATTAGTACAACTTAAGTTCTACTACAGTACGAATTCCTTTTCCTTTCAGTTTTAATTCTGTTCTAGTTTTTTTAAAGTTAAGTTCCTATTTAGTTTTGTCTTAGTTTTAGTTCAGTCTTAACGTTTAGTTTTAGATTTAATATATCCTCCATCAAATGGTTGTCTGTCAAAACTCTTCTCTTCAAAGTCAATCAAGTGTTTAAAATTTCATTATTGCCGCTTTTTCTTTTATTTTTTTTCCATTGAGATCCTTTACTTTACATTTCCCTTTTTCACATTTGTTTTACATATGTTTTGTAGTTGATAAAACAAAACCAACAACATCCATCTTAAAAACAAATTTGTCGCAAAAGACACTTTTCTAAAACATATAATTATTTTCTAAATTGTAATAAAAAAACATTTTTTAACAATGAAAAACCCAACACTTGACCAAATCAATAAATCTGTTTACTTTAGGGATTTATGCGTTTGCGTACCATGATTCTGGTACTAAAAGTCAATGAGGGGTTTTAAACTGCATGTGTGCGTGTGTGTGTATGTGTAGAGAGAGAGTGATTTTAAGGCACTTGACTTAATGATGGGTGCATGTGTTCGATTTTTATTAGAAAATAAAAGGGACAAAACTAAAAGAAAAACAAAAAATAATTTTATTTATTTTTAATTTCCCTTTAAAGAGGCTCGTTAAAAATGAAACATTAAATTTTTGTTTAAACGATAATTTAAAATTTTGTAGATATAATTTTAATGACATTTAGGGTAGTAAAGCGCAACTAAGAAATTTTTTATGAACTTTTAATTTTTTCAAATAAAATCTATCAATTATATTTGAAATTAAAGGTTTCAAATTATAATTTTTAATGTTATTGCGGTTTTATTTAATATGTTTAATTTTTGTGTTTATTTTTTTGTTACAGCCTCTGCTCACAAACGGTCTCTCAAGCATCATCAATAATATCACATCAATCAACGGCTCATCTTCCCCACTTACAAGGCCATTTGCTGGCCTCACAGTCTTCTTTAACCTCTTCGGCCGTGTCAGCCAGTCAATGTAGTTCTTTATCTTTGCCGCCTCAAACACAACCTCTGCAACCCACCATAACGTCACTGGCTTCTTTGTCTTCGTATCATTCGATACAAACCTCACCACATCATCATCATCATCCTCATCATACCCAACACCTTCAGTCACACACCCACCACCACCATCAGCAGCAGCAGCAGCAACAACAACAACAACAGCAACAGACATCTTCTGCACAACAAATAAACTCTAGTGGCTGCAGTTTAAATTCTGCTGCAGCCTCATCTGCCGCAGCCAGTAATAGTAATCTCCCCTCTCTTTTGAACACACAAGCCATACAATTTGCTCATACTGCTGGTAGTAGTAGTTTCTCAACATATCAACAGCACTCATCTAACACATCGTCATCGAGTGTGGCTGCAGCCGCTGCAAATGACAACTCCACCACTCTGTCGTCAGCGTCAACGTCTTCTGCGGCTGCAACAACGAATGCTTTAACAACAGGTGGTATGTCCCATTGGTTGACTACAGCCGATCAGTCTGCTACACAGTTGCCTTTGGTAAAGTCGGAAAATCGTTCGCCCGGTTTAACGCAATCGCACACGTCAACACAACAACAACATTTACAATCTTCTCAAGGCGATCATTCGTCTTCACTGCATTCTGCAACAAGTTTAACGGGTCATTTAGATAACGGTATCGCTAATAGTAATACAAATTTATATAGTTGCTCTTCGCTGGGCAATTCTGCCTCGGGCTTAGCTGGCTTGGATTCTCCCGGTAATTCTTTAAGTTCCTCTTCTATGGCTGCAGTCAACTCTACAGCCGCGGCTGCTGCTGCAGCTGTGGCTTACGATTCCAAACATGATTATTACAACTACTATAACAGCATGCAACAGTATACGCCATCCTTTTATTCGACATATGGCACACCTTTCCCCACATCAGCGGCTCGGGCGCCTACTAAAATAGAGCCCACTTCACCGTATCTCACCTCATCGTATGCATCCTCTAACAATAATGCCTCTCAACTCTATTCATCGGCCTATGGCTACAATAATTTTGCCCAATTTGGCTCAGCTTCGGCCGCAGCTGCCCAACAGGATTACACTTCGTATTATAATGATCAGTATGGCAACTATTACAATCACGCCAATTATTCACCCTATGCCGTTAGTTCGCCTAGTTCCAGTGCCAGTCATGGCTTTCATGTAGCTGCCTCTAATCTCTCAGAGAGTCCAACAGATACCCATTCAACCACGCCAATTTTGCACAATACGCACTCGCCTCATTCGCCACTACCGATCTCGCCTAATAATAATATGAATGCAACGGGAAATCTGGGCTCTGGCAATACCTCATCTTCCCTACAAAAAAGTACACCCACTAGTAAAACGGGCAGATCAAGAGGCCGCCGCCATCAACAACCTAGTCCCACCCGCAGCACCACCTCCGATACACCTACTGGCGAAGCGGTAAAGGCACCCGAACGTGTTTTTATCTGGGATCTAGATGAGACAATTATCATTTTCCATACTCTGCTGTCGGGTTCATTTGCCAGCCGTTATACCAAAGATCATAGTGCTTTAATGACAATTGCGTTTAGGATGGAAGAAATGGTTTTCAATTTGGCCGATAACCATTTCTTTTTTAACGAAATCGAAGAATGTGATCAAGTGCATATAGATGATGTGTCTTCGGATGATAATGGTCAGGACTTGAGCACGTATAACTTTGCCACAGATGGTTTTCATACGGGCGTCCCACCGGGAGCCCCACCGAATCTCTGTCTACCAACTGGTGTACGCGGAGGTGTAGATTGGATGAGAAAGTTGGCTTTTAGATATAGAAAAATTAAGGAAATCTATAATACGTATAGAGGGAAGTAAGTATTAAGAGAAAAACTGAAAGAGTGAACTGGAGTTTAACTTGAATAAGACCAGAACTTTACCTAATTGAATAGAAATAAATTAGGTAGAACTGAAATAAAAGCAAATTAGAAGAAGGAAAACAACTACTAAATTGGAACTAGACTAGAAGTAAACAAGAATCAAGGTAGAACTGAATCAAAACGGAACTTAAACTGAGTTCAAACCAAACTAGAACTAAAGTAGAACCGAACTAGCATTTAAATAGGATTAAACTAAAATTTACTTAGAACTGACATAAAACTATACTGGAACTGTTCCAAAACTAAACTACAACTAAACTCTTACTGAAATAAAAAATCTGTGGCGATGAGGTAAAACCTCTTATGTCTGTGTTTGTTCTTTTTTTATTAAACACTTTTTAATTTAAAGGTTGATTTATATACATTGATTTTTTTTGTATTGGAAATTGTTTAGTAGACTTAAACTTAAATTAAAGCTAAACTAAAATGAAACTTGAACTTTTTACAAAATTGATTTAATAAATTTTTTTTATTACTGGATACACAATTTTTTTTTCTTTTTTTTCAGTGTGGGTGGCCTATTGGGTCCCGCTAAACGTGATGCATGGCTTCAGATACGCCAAGATATAGAAATGGCCACCGATAATTGGGCCTCTTTGGCCACCAAATGTTTGAATATGATTGCTCAACGGGAAAATTGTGTTAATGTGCTGGTCACCTCTACTCAACTGGCACCAGCTCTAGCGAAAGTTCTACTCTTTGGCCTGGGAGGTATATTTAATATAGAAAATATTTATTCGGCTCATAAAATTGGTAAGTTTTTAAAATAACTATGTATAAGGGAACACAGTAACTTATTTAATATCTCTTTTATTTTTCACTTCTTTAGGACAAGAAACCTGTTACGAGCGTATTGTAACTAGATTTGGTCGTAAAAGCACTTATGTGGTAGTGGGGGATGGCGCCGAAGAGGAGTCAGCAGCTAAAACAATGAATTTCCCATTTTGGCGCATATCGTCACATAGTGATATAAGGGCTTTATATACCGCCTTGGATATGGGTTTCTTATGAAAATCTTTAGCTTTAATAAAGATTTTTATGTAAATTTTTTTAAAACTTTTTTTTCTTAATAACAAGAAAAGAATTCAAACAAATCAAACTTAAAGATAAAAAAAAACGCACTAAATTTTAAAAACAAAAAACAAATTTAAGACTAGACACACACACACACACAGTTTTATTTCAAAAGAAAAATTGTACAAAAATGAGTATTTTTTTGTTTTGTTAATTTTTTAACATAATTTATTTATTAGTGCATGAATGTAGTGTAAAAGCAAAAGTTCAAAAATAAATATGAAAAATTTTCAAAAAAATTAAGCACAAAATAATTAAATTATTTTGTTTCTTTATTATGATTTTTTTTTCAAATGCACATAAAAATATTAGTTTTAGGTTTTTTTTTTAAATAAATATTTTGTAAAATTTGTATATTTTTTAATTATAATAAAACTATATTTACTTGCATACATTTTTTTTTTATAAAAATAATAAATTTATTTAAATTTTAAAATATATATATATATTTAAACACACCCCTATTAAGTAAATTAGCACTATTTACAAGTACTTTAGTGTTTAGAATTTAACATTAATTATAAAAAAAATATATTATTAACAATTTAATAAAATATATATTGATCAACATTATGTAGTTAAAAAGAGTAGCATTCAAAAGAAAATAAATACTTAACTTTAAAATTCATAATATAAAAAATTTAAAAAAAAAAAATAAAATAAAATAATTAAAAATTAAATCAAATAATAAATCGCACTATGAAGAAAATATGAAAAGAAGTTTTATTTGATTAGATGGAAGCATTTTTAAACCCTTCACACATGTGGTAAGGGTATATATAGGTTTGTCATTCCGTTTGTAATTTTTACAATATTCATTTGCGACCCTATAAAGTATATATATTCTGGATCCTTATAGATAGGGAAGTCGATTTAGCCATGTCCGTCTGTCAGTTTTTGTTATTATGACATACATAAGTACATATTTAAAAATGTTAGTATGTATATTAAAGAAGTAAGAGCGCTATATTTGGCTGTGCCAAATCTTATATATGTACCCTTCACCATGTGTGGTCAAATGGTATAATTTTTTTTCACATATATTTGTAGTTTATTTTAAAGCTGCAAAACAAAAACTTTTTGATGTAAAAAAAGAAAAAAATTATTGTTTTGCAGCTTTGAAATAAACTACAAATATATTTGAAAAAAAATTATACCATTTGACCACACATGGTGAAGGGTACATATATAAGATTTGGCACAGCTAAATATAGCGCTCTTACTTTTTTAATATACATACTAACATTTTTAAATATGTACTTATGTATATCAAAATAACAAAAACTGACAGACGGACATGGCTAAATCGACTTCCCTATCTATAAGGATCCAGAATATATATACTTTATAGGGTCGCAAATGAATATTGTAGAAATTACAAACGGAATGACAAACCTATATATACCCTTACCACATGTGTGAAGGGTATAAAAATAAAATACATTTGTAAGTAAATACAACTTTAAATATTAAATTTAAAGTAATTATGCAGCAAACTTCTTTAATTCGTTTTTAAAGTAATAAATATATGTACATTAATAAGAAACTTTCAAGCCTTTTTTTAAGTTGTTGTCTCTTTTAATTTACAAAAAACCGATGTTTTAGAAGTTTTGGCAAACAACTTTGGTGAAAAATAAAGCCACTATTAGGAGATATAGAAAAACAAATCTTGTTAAATTCAACCACTGTTCGAACCCTGTTTTGTGTACTATGCAGTGTCCCTTACGTTTAGTAGTTGCTGCAGCACTGGCGAAGATGTTTGATTAAACTACACGAATAATTATTAACGTAGTGTAGACATAAACATTTTTGTATTGAATATATAAGCGCAGGGCTTTCAGTTATGGCTTATTTTGTTGTTCACGAAAGCGTTTTTACGGTGAGGAAACGTTTACAGTAGGGATTGGTCAAAATCTATCGATATTTTTTAAAAATCAATCGATATATTTTTTCGATATTTTTATTTGCAATATATCGATATACCAAAATTTTTTCTTGCAACTTAATTTTGATATTTTTGAACTCTGGTTTTATATATTATGTTGTTAATTTGTAAAAAATCTTCTCGTCACAGTCCTTATCGAATAGACTGTTACAAAGTTTGTATTTACAAAACAACGGCACGTTTAATTTGATCTTATTTAAGGAATTTGCAAGTCTACAACAACAAGATTTTATTTAAAATTTTTCAATGCAGTTTAATAGTTGGGGCTTATTCAGCGTTAGCTGTTCTATTATGCATAACTTGTCGATAATGTTTTGATTACATTGTTTTATGTTGTCCAGCATTTAACGCTGGTTCTTTTTGAAGTCACCGTTGGATGTTTAGTTTGTCATATGAAGTTAGTTTTTTCTTTTTTTTTTATGAATTTACGAAAAATATTGATATATCGATATTATGAAATCGATATACATATATCAACCGGTAACGATATTGAAAAATAATATCGATATTTTTTTTGCATTTGCCCATTCCTAGTTTACAGTAAGTTAATATAGTGGTGATAAATTACATATAAGAAATCTAAAATGATTCTTAATATACATATATACGTATGAATGTATTTGCTAACTAAATGAGGTTGCAAATTAAAAATGTTAAAGTTGCAAATGGTAAGGAGTGCATATAGAACATATAACCATAATTAAAATAAACGAATTTACGTTATGTATTAATTGGCTTTTTTTATTTTTATAAGCAATAATAATTCAAAATTACAGTTCAAATTTATATGCAGATATAATTAATGTACAAAGAAATCTTTTAGCCTATTGATTTTTTTTAATAGAACTCTATGTCTAGGAATTTTTTTGCTTACATCTTTGATATTTATAGATCTATTAGTAAATGTTTTAGAAATAAGATTTTTAAGAGTTTTGTAAGATAAGAGATATTAAATGTTTTTTGCTTATATCTCCACCACTTAAAGGCCAATATTGTTGATATTAAACATCAAAACTTTTAACATTTTGACGGTCGATAATGTATGTATAACAAGTTGGTTTCAAAGTTATTAAAGAACTTAGAATTGATTGTTTAATAAAAAACTAAAATTTTCAAACAAATTTTTGGTTTATAATTACACAAATTGTGAACCTTTAAGACCAAAATTTTTGAAAAAACCTTTTGTGACTTATCTTTTTCAGTCTTCTCAAAAGAGTCTAATGTTTTTTTGGAGCTAAATTAAATCTATTATATTTTATTTAGATTTAAGTAAAATTAAAAGCAGTCGTGCTTTTTTCTTAAATCTCAGTTATTTTTGAAACCGATTCTGCTTGATATTAATAATACCAATCAATATTACGACTATATTTGATACAACATTGAAGAACTGAAACAACAGATCTTTCTTTACTTAAACAATTTCGCTCTTACTTGCAGTGGCATTTTGCAAACTCCTAGCTGTCAGTTGTTCATAAATTTTTCTAGTTGTAGTTAACAACACTTTATCTAACAAATTTATTCTATATGTTTGGGACATCCTTTATTTTTTAATTCATAATATGACCAGCATTAACTTATTGATCTCAACAGTGTTTAAAGAATAAAATAAAAAATAAAAAAAATAATAATAAAAAATAATAAAATAACGAAACAAGTAATTTATTTCATTGGCCGGTCGTAAACCATAATTCACAACTTTATAAAAAACATTTCTAAGGGATTTTATTCTTTATTGTTAAGTTTGTAACAACAATGAATAATTATTGTTAATAAAAAGTGCTGAATTGTCGTGGGCTCCTCTTCTGTTCTCTTAATACATCATCTTTGTTATACAATTTGTTTAAAACACTGGACCTAAGACAGAAAGACTTAAGGATTGTTGTATCACGAATTCACTTACTCGCTCACTCACTCACTTACTCATGGATTCTTCTGGTCCTTTTGTAATAGAATTTATGTTTTACTTATTTTTTATTTGATTTCTTTTGTAACCATGAATCGTGTTAAAGAGTTTGCAATATATTGTTATGTTTATTACAGAACATAATGTTTGAAAATTAAATTAAGGGTCTTTAGATCATAAAATACAAAAGCTGGAATTGAAAGAAATAAACAAAGAGATGTTTGTCTATCACTAGCAAATTAGAGAAAATAAGTGTTAAAAAACATAACGGACTAAAACAACATAAAGAAATACAAGATTAAAATATAAGAGCAATAAATACGATGAAAAGAGTAAAGACAGATGTGGGAAAATTTGTGTTTAAATAAAAGATCATTTAATTTAGGAAAGTAATTTATGAAAATGTTTGAAAAGATGTAACGTATGACTTGTTGTTAAGCCATAAAATCTTTTTTAAATTCAATACCAATAATATAAAAATGACTAAAAATGTTCTATGACTAGGTTAATAGGGCTAATTCGATCGAGTAAAATAAGGGCAGTATATAAAAAAGTAACGTGACTGATTGATTGGCTCATTCATCATCGCACAGTCAAAGGCTTAAATTGTAGGTTCCTTTCCCGTTGTTAGGATCCACTAAGCAGGGATTTTTGTAATTAAAACATTTTTTGGGGGTAAAAAAGGAAAAACTCGGTAACCTTCCATCTGTTAAATTCAACAGGATATAAACCAAGCTTAAAAATCATAGTTTTTTTCTCAAAAAATAAGCAGGCAGGTGTTTGCTACTTTTATTAAAATTCTGGTAAAAACTAGTAAAAATTATATGATGGTACTTTTTTTTGGCCCCTACTAAGCACTAAACTAATAAACATAAAAACGTAATTTAAACTATGTTCATCACCCGTTCAAAACAAGGGTTTACTTTAGCCTCTACTAATATGCAGACATTTATTATTTATATGGGGATGAAAAAAGTACCAAAAACGGTAATACCGGAAAAATAAGTTTAATAGTAAACTGCTGGGCCAATATGGTGCTGTCAAAATTGGATTATCCAACCGTCGTGCAAGATCGCCGCGGTATTTCGGGTGGCTTTATACAAATTGTATGGCCATGAGAGTTTTTGAAGGTTGGATTAGGTTTGACTGTAAGTTGTTATTGTTAGAGGTCCAACAATTTATTTGTAAACTATAAACAGTGTTTATCGATTGAAGGTTTGTATAATAATAATATAATTTTTATATAAAAATTTTCAATACGAAAATCAAGAACAGTTTAATCAAGTTTAAATATAAACAACAAAGTTATTATTAATAAAGTGGAATTCGAGTGTTCTCCAACAGTTATATCTTATATATAAAATAGTTCTTAATTTTATTATTTGTTTTTAATAATAAACTTTAAACATTAACCAAATTAGTTTATTAAACCTTATTTATATATGTGTGGGAGGAATAAAACATTTTTCAAGGGAAACTTAAAGCTTTTTTTTATCGACTTTCTTTGACCAATAACTAAAGCTTTCACCTGTAGCGATTTAATTATTATTTTTTTTGCATAAGCCATTATCATGATTATTTTGTTCTTATTAAATCTTTGGTACTCCAAGTTATAGAAGACTTTGTACCTTTTTTTTATTGTTTAACAAATTCAAAGCATGACTTAGATCGACTATGTGGCATTTATTGTTTATCTTAATAGTGTATTTTAATACCAAAGTTAGAGAATTACAAACATATCCCATTACACATCTAATCCAGTTTCAAATTTTGCTGCTGTTTTTCAATATATTCACCACAAACATAACAAAACTTATCAGAGTCATTTACACAACATCTTAACTTACTGGCCATAATGAAATAATAAAATTTTATTTTATCAGTTGTATTGTAAACTTTATGCTCGAATA
>NDXZ01003184.1:4168-18175 GCA_003055125.1 Paykullia maculata | reverse complement strand
CCGAATATAACGCTCTTACTAGTTTTAATATTATTTATGCAAAATTCACTTCATTCCATTCATTCTGGCGTCTTAAGTTGCATACAAATATTTTTTTTTTAATATTCATCATTAAATTTTTTATCATGGCAAAAATTGTTTTCATAAAAAATGGCGGCTATATGGTGTGTATCATGTATCATTATCTGAACAGATTCCAACCAAAAACAAATAATAGTCGCTCATAAAAGTAAAAGAAGAATATTCAACTAATGCTCTGGTTTTAGGCAAAATTAAATATGTGGAACACAGTTCATATGTGTTGATTTAAATATCCCTATTTTCTTTGATTGTGGGACAGTAGAGCTAAATATCAACATTGGATTAAAAAAGATTGGCCCCCTCGGGAAACGCTAGTTGTGGGATCAAGGGATCGTATAATTTTGCCGTTACATAAAAACTAGGGCTTATAAAAAAATATGGAAATTGTTTTCATTGTTGGCTGACAATTGTTGGAGCATTCAGAATAGCTCTGCCTTCAGCTTTAGCAAGAAAATCATATAAGAGAAAATTTATTTTTTATGTAAAAAATTTAACAAATTTGAATTATTTCTAAATTGGACTAATATCATGTAACATAGCCCAATTTAATAATTTTCAGTTATTAACGTAAAGGGATAAAAGCTGTACAACTGTACATTTTTTAAACTTTGGTAGAACTTATGTAAAGGTTCTCTTCACTAATTTACCTAGCTTGCAGAAAAACATTTTGACACTAGAATGGGAATGAAAAATGTACCAAAAGGGGGGAAATGGGAAAAACGTTTAGTTGTTAACAGCTGGGTCAATTTGGATAAAATTTTTAAACAGGAATTACTTTAGAAATAAAAAATAGTACGGTATGGTTCAGCATATTTTTTTACAAACAAATTGTAAACTTATATTTAAAATCGCAATGTAATTTAAATTTAATATATGTTTCAATTGCATATTTTTAATATTTTAATTAAACAATATTAAAATTGTTGCATTTACTCTAGTAAAAATGATTAAAGGATGATGGTTTCAAACCAGTACAACCTGCTGTAATCAGAAAAAACCCTTGGTTTGCCATTTTTCTTATAAAATACAAAACGATATAAAATCATCCAAGTGAGTACATCACTTAATTTTTAATAACAAATTCCGTAACATGTTGTTATACATAAGTACGTATATATATTTAATGACTCGTTTGTAACTTACCTTGGCCATATCAGTTATCGTATTGGCATTATCCATAAGTTTGCGCTGATCCATTTTAACTTTTCGTAACCTAATTTTTTGGTTTATTCGTTTTGATTTTCAAAAAGAATATTTTTCAGGAAAATAAAACCAAAAAAATAAATAAATAAAATAAAATAAAGAAAAAGAAGCCATAATGAATAATAAAATTATGTCATTGTGTTTTTTGTTAGTAGTAGGTTGTTATGTTTATTATTTGATATATTAATTTTTATTATTTATTGCTAGAAATTTTTATCATTATGTATTTATTATTATTATAATTATTATTATTATTTATTATTTATTTATTTATTTATTATGTATTTGTTATTTTATTTTTGTAATTTATTGTTTTGGTTTTTTTAGTTATTTAATATTTTTTTATTTATTTATGTTTTTTTTTTAATTTTATTTGTATTTGAGCCTCAAATTTTGATCAGTTTGATTTTTAATTTTTATAATTTTAGCATATTTTTTGTTTTTATTTGATTATTTATATAAAATAGTTCTTGTTATTTAAATTTTATAAATATTGTATGTAGTTATAAAATGTTAGCATATTTGATATTTATTGATGTTTTTCTTAATTTTTGCTTACTTTATTTCAAAAATATATTTTTATTTTTATTTTGCTAAAAGTTTTTAGATTTAATATACTTTTGTTATATATTAAAATTTTGCTTTAATTAAATTATGTACAATAGTTTTGTGTTTTTCAATTCTAAAATAATGTTAGTAAGTTTTTCTAATTTAAAATAAATAATATATATTTTTTAAAATAAATATTTTGTTAAATGTATTATTATATTGAAAAATACTTAGCGATGAAAATTTTAGAATTTCGTCGTTAAGATTGCAGAAAATCGTATCTCAAAATAAACCTAAAAATAGATATCAGTCTCTCTCTCTCTCTTATATATTTTCTTGTTATTTAAACAGTCTTTGAAATGAAAACCACCACCATTTTGTTAAACTCCTTAAAAAAATAAATTAAAATATGTATAAGTTTTTTTTTTAAATAAAAAGAGAAAAAAGCAAAGTTAAGGAAATAATATAATGGTAGGGTTTCTGCAATCTTAACTGTAACGAAATCGTCTTGAGAAACTAATATTCAAAGTGAAAATTGGAGTTTACATTCAAATGTGTAAGTCCACCACTTGTTCTGTTCTATAATCATCTGCCTATCGATTCTGATGCATTTTCCTACCTCTTAGATCCTGCCTTCTTTTAAAACTGGAGGGGGTTTAACTGTTCGGTTTAAGCATGTAAGTTGTAAGTTTTGTAATGTAGAAGTATTTTTAAGTATAATTTTTAAAATATAAGTTTAAATGAATATTTTGAGATACGAATTTCTAAAAAATTAACGACATGTCTGTTGAAATAAAGCAAATGAATGTTTTTTTTTAGAGCTGTTAATTGTTTTTTGGTATGAAAACAAAAAAACACTTTTGCAAATTTGGCTTTACAACCTAGTTACAGGCTAGTAAAACGAGTTGTTAATTGTTTTGTTGGTAAATTGTTTTAAAATAATAAGTTTATGGAGTGGCTGGTGGAGTAGAGTTGAGACACAAAAAGCATTAAACAGGTTTACAATCACTGCTTAGTTCTAATGCAGTTAGTTTTGGGTGTTTGTCCTGATAGTTAGATGCAAGAATGTAAGCAGTTAGTAGTAAATAATTCAAAGAATGTGGGCATCTTTTAAAATAAATTATTTGTTTTTATTAAAACATAATTTATTAGCACTAAAATGATTCTTTTTTTTTTAATTTTTAAATAAGCAATAAACTATTATTTTCAATTTTTATTAAAAAATTTAAAAAATAATAATTGTTTTAATTTTAAAATAACGGTTATGTTTGAGTCTTAATTATTATCGCCATCTAAAAATTAATTCGTGGTTTTATTTTTTGCTTTCTAGATAATCACGTAACGGCCATATGTATAATGAAAAATTGGCGTGAAGTTAGAACAGAGTTGAATTATAATACAGTTACAAACTGTAGATAGCAAAGGGCTTAACACTTGTTAGTGAGCTCTGCTAAATTTTTATATAAAACTGCTGTTCTGTATTATAGTGTTTTCACACTGAGAGGTTTAACCCAAAAAATTGGTTTTAACGTTAAACCAATATTAAAACCTGGTTTTACCATACAAAGTAATTTCGTTAAAACCATCTTTAAAATTGTTTGTTTTTGTTTTGGTTTTAAGTTGATTTTATGATATACAACCTGGTTTTTGGTGTACTAAAATCAGTTTTGGTGTACTAAAAACAGATAATAATAAGTAAATAATTTACATTTTTTAAACAATGGATGCAGCAGCAACAGTTCCAAAAAATTGCAGAAGAAAAAGAAGCTTGCGGACGGAACATAGGGAAAAAAACATTTCGTGATTTCATTAGCCAAAATTTTGAAATATTTATGTACACAAAACAAAATAATTTCTATTTGGCAGCGCATTTTCAAAATTTCTTTGTTTTTCATACAAACAAAAAAAGCTGCTATACAGTTGGTCAAATAAATAATTTAACAGATTTTTAACAAAAGTATTGCAGAAAATACACTTACTTTTACGAGAAATTTACTTTATTGTCAATTGATTTATTGGACGAACTGTGAGTTAAAAAATAAATTTGTAGTGTGACCGCAAAACCAGCTGTTTATAGTTTTAATGTTAAAACCAGGTTTTAACTTTCAATGTAAAACAGTATTATGGAGGGAAAAATCGAATGCCAAAACCAGGGATGATGATTTTGCTTAAAATAAAAGAAAATACAGACAATATAGTTATGTCTTTGCTAAAATGTTGCCAATTTTTTTGCATTACAATAAGGCTTTGCTAATTTTCAGAGTTAATTTTTTAAAATTTAGCATCCGATAAAAAGAACATTTTGTCAAAGAACTGCTTAGGCAAAACGGCACTCTAGTTGGCAGCTAGAAAAAAATAGTGTATAAACTATGGCTAAAATTTCATTATACATATGGGAGTTATAATTTATTGAACATATATTATTTCTAAAGCAAGAAATAAAAACCACTATTTACTTAAAGCAAAACAAAAATTAAGCAAAAAAAAGTTTAAAAACAATTGTTATTCTTGAAAAATTACAGTTAAATGAATAATTGTCTCTTATTAGTAGTTCTAATGAAAAGCATTTTAATATAATATGTCCTTTTACATTTAGAAAATTTTAGAGATTAATTGTTTAAGAACAACTACAGATCTAAGAAGCTGCAAATCCTTAGTTAAAAGATATACAAAAAAGTTTTCTTTTGTATTAGTTGGGCGTTTTTTTTCATTATTGTTAATTACTTAGGTAAATGCCATTGTTATCGGTTTAGATTTTTAAAGGCCCTAAAAATTTCGTTTGTCGAATCATGGATTTTTTCTAGATAATTTTGATTTTAAAAATGGCTCTTTAGTGCTTAATAATTTTAATAAACATTATCCCCCATATTTATAAACAATTTTTAAATTTATCAAAGGTTTATAAAACAAATTTCGTATGAAAACTCGTTCAATAATCCTTCAATAAACTCAAAAATTTATTATAAATATGAGGGTATTATATATTTTAGGGTTTCTAATACCCAATTGTCATTCAAAACATTTTTTTATCAAAGGACAAAAAACATATCATCGTTCGTAAATTATTGTGTTCTATACCGCAAAATAGCAAAAATTGAGATAAGACCGATTTTTGGGCAAAATTTTTGAGATCTGTCAATCTGTGTAATCAGTTTTTTTGTAATCATTTATAGTTTTCGAAACATGAAACATTGACTTTGTGCTATACTACACTTTAGTTAAAAGCTTTGTCAGCAATTGTGTTCAATATGTATAAAATCGAATAAAAAATAAAAATGAATAAAAAAACCACAAACTATAGACCTTTCTTTCGTAAAAAGATCGCGAATATTTTTTCGGTTCAGTTTTTTGTAATTGACAATAAACTTTTAACATTAATTTCCCAAAAAACATTTTTTTCATATAGAACACAATAATTTACAAACGACGATATGTTTAGATATCAAAAATTAGAAGAAAATATATCAGGGTGGCTTGTGGAAAATAGCGGATGTTTGCTTCTAATAATTATCTACATCTTTGCAGCTTAGATTACTTAATTCTTTTTGACTCTAATACTACAATAAGCATAGCAAACATGGTATTATTTAAGGTTGTCTTTGTTTTTGAAGACAGAGCAAAATGTTTAAAGAAGAATTTGCAAAGGATTGTGCAAATGAATGTACGGAAAAACAATCATAAAAAGTTAACATTTTTACGGGTTTTTTTGTTATTTTCAAGCTGTCTATATGTTGCATTTCACTGGTGCTTATATCAGATCATCAGTAGACTGTGAAATTATTTTTTGAAAAAATTCAAAAATGTTGTATGTATATACCAGAATTCAAACAAATAAAATGAGAATTCTGACAAATCCCAAAAAAAAACATTCAAAAATTTCTTCAAGAAACCAACAAACAATTTTTCATATAAATGTGTATAAGCACCAGTGAAATGCACCATATAGACAGCTTGAAACCATAAACATTTAAACAATAGCGTCAATACGATAAATAAATATTTTCTTATTATAAAAAGTTAACTTTATTTTTGTAAGTTTTATAAAAAGTTAAATTTTAGAAGTAGCTATCAATTAAAAAAATGTTCTCAGTGTAAAAATTAACAGAGCATCGATTTAAATTTTTTTCTACTCAATATACAAGTGTAAATTAAACGTAAAAGTATGTGTTTGCCTACCCCAGTTTTAACCATTGTAAAACTTTAAAGTATTTAACAAAATATGAAATGATAGCATACCTTGTGAATCTACTTAATATAACTGCATACATTCTTTAAACTATCTGCTTCTAAATTTAATACCAAGAAAGTGGGTCGAATGCGAGTACACATGTAAACAAGTTGCTTTTAAATTCTTTAACAAGCTTTGCTGTTAAGGCAAAATCATGAATAACTTAACGAATTTATTGCTGGCGTAAACAATACTTGAAAAGTTAATGTGTACTTAAGATAACTACTATTACATATGCATAAGTAAGAAATATGCTAAAAACCGATACAGTATTCTATATGGGTGTTTTCCTAAAAACACGCTGGAATAGAAAACATGAAGTGGTAATAAAATGAGTCCTCCTCCTTTCTTAGTCCAATGGTTGATGGGACAATACACACACTAATAGACACACATACAAACATTTACTCATTCTACAAGAATATGTACAAAAACAGATATAAACGTTAAATGATAAGAATCAACTGAATGCATGTCTTTGAAATGTGAAAGAGAGCTTTATGTGTAGAAAATGAAGCAAACGTTACACAAAAAAACGCCACAATGGAAACATTGTTTTTATTTTTGGTAATTGGACAAAAAGAAGACATTTAGGACAATATTGATTTTAGGTTAGTATGTAGTTGTATGTGAAGGCTGTTTGTTTGGTTGGGCGAATAGCAGGCAGTTTCCTGTTTTCCCTATTGGTTTCCGCCTAATAAACGTTTTTTATTGAAACTTTGCATATTTAGTGGTTTTTCTTGTCTGGCTTCTATCGATTAGATTTGCTTAAATATATTCATTTACTACTACGAGTATCTAACTTGATTTGCTGCTTTTTCGGTTTGTGTTTAGTTTTTTTTTTATATTTTATTTTGTTGCTGTTTGTTTTTTAGGTTCTTTGGTTGTAGTTGGTGTTAAGAATTTTGGTTTTGTTTGAATACTCACGCATAAATTGCTAGAAGGAACTTTCTTTGGTGGGTTCTTACACGTCCGGGATTAACCCGTTTTACTAGTCTTGTATGTTTGTAAATGAGCCAAGTTTCACGAAGAACATTCGCCGCAGCATTTTTCAGCTAAAAAAAGTATATATTTTTGGTTGTTTTTGTTTTTTTTTTAATTTTGTATAGTTTTTTTAGTATTTTTTTATAGAAGAAAAAAAGGGAATAATAAATGTTAGCGTTTTTCTGATTTGTTCTTGTTTTGGTTTTTGTTAAGCCATAAAAAAAATTAGGTGGAGAAAAAAACAAATAAAATAAAATATAGTGCAAAGAAATGTTAATAAATAAAATAAATAAATTGGTTAACATAGTATATAGAAATAAAAACTTTATTTCTTTACTTTAAAGTAATTAAAAAAATGTTGACACAATTAAAATGAAACATGCTAATATGCTACTCCAAAAGAACTTATACTTTACTTATTTTTCTATACAGCAATAATAATTTGATTATTTTTGTGAAGAGACAAGTTTTTTTATTAAGAAAATGTATTTTTTTTTCTATAAAAAGTTCTATAAAAGGGAAGATCCAAACTGAAGAGCTTAAAGCTTCTGGTTGTTTGTATTGGAACTTAAACTTGCGGTGTTTGTAGAATTCTAACTGTCATCTCGGACAACATCACAAAGTGGCCAAGAAAAACATTCAAATACAAATATGAATTTAAGAAGTTTCTTAGCAAATATTTGAGAATTAAAAAATAATGCACCGAGTGGTGCGAGGCGATGAAAATGGAATGCTTTTAGCTTAAGCGTTTCATTATTAAGGGCAAAGTAATCTCTCGCTTCTTTGTTAACTAGTATAAATATTAAACAGCTGGAAAATCGGAATGGATGTAACAGCTTTAGACATAACTTTTAAATGGTAAGACAAAAAAAAAATTATTAGCAATAACAAGACACAGATCTCTTAAACTAAAAAGTGAATTCTAAAAAGGTAAAGTACCTTTGCATAATTCTTAACAAATATTGTTAATGACACCATTATTAACACCCTAACTGGGGTAGCGAAAGTTGGAACAGTTTATAGTGTTGGCTTGAGAAGAATGTTGAGGGCGGTTAATTATCTGATGAGGCTTAGTCTGAGATTTCTTTTGATTGCTCATCATGAGTGCTATTTTGGAAATTAGGGGGATACTTAAGTGTGTAGGCAACACACTTAATTTCGGTTATTTGGTTTAATTAGGATTTGATCGTTGCAAGGGCTTTTCGTAAATTCGCCAGGAATTGTATTTTAAAATATAAAGGTTGAATACCTATAGAACTTATTAGAAAGACTACACGAATAATTTTTTAATAAAAAACATCATCAGGAGCTTTTATGTAAAATATGTAAGAGTTTTACTGATTTTGTCAGCGAAACGAATTTTTTACAAATGAACAAGGTTAGATTATGTGGGTACTTGAGCACTTTAAAGTAACGCGGATGCAGAAAAATTGGCGAAAGGATATTTAATGACTCTAAAAATAAATAAAGACAGTGAAACAACAACTGTCGGTGAGTGAAGTAGCCAATTTTATACAAAAGCAGGGTATTAAGTGCTTTTTGACCCAACCTAGACTTGTCAGTTACCTAACGGTTATTAGGAATGATTAAAAGAAGTATAAGAGCAATAAATGTATCTTAACGAGTTGTTGTTTAAAAAAAGACAAGGACTTCCCACCTATTCCTAAACTAGTTAATCATTTATTAAATAAAAAATAAATGTGTAAACAATAAAAGATATTGTTACATTTTCCTAAAAAGTTAAAAATTTTTTTTATATACTTAGTTTCCTATTATATACTTAACATTTCATTGTCAATTTATCTTGATCAGTATTTCAACACAGTGTCAACATTAACCTTTAGATTTTATAGCATTTTTAGCAACAGTTCATAAGTTAGTATAAACCAAACAATTATTTTTCTAATACATATTGAGAAAAATACGAAGTAAGACTAAACAAAAACACAAAATAAACCACTTTTTTAATAATATCAAATAAAATCTCAAAAAGCAACAGCTAAACCTAAAATAAACATGCAGAGAAAAATAAAACTTAAAGAGAAAAATATATGTAAAATTTAATAAAAATTGTAAAAATAACAAATTAAATAAATAGTAGTTAACATGCATACTAAGTAGTTAATTGTAATTGAAACTCAAACAGCTACAATTGCAAGTAACAACGGTGTAAATAAAATTACAAAAAAAAACAGTTATTTATTCAATTACTAATGTGCACTTCTGTTCACGCTGTGTGCAGTACGCTTTTTCTTCTGCAGTACTGTAGAACAGTGACGATGACAGTTTTAGTTCCAGAGGTATAGTTGACAGTTAAAATAACACAACTACAACAGTTAAAATTAAATTACGTTTAACTTAATAAAACTTAATGGTTTTCTATTTGCATTATTTAAGTTTTTCTCTTGTTATTTTTTTTTATTTTTTAAATAAACTGTCTGTATTGAATTGAATGTAAAAAAAGTGGGTGTTTGGCTGGTTAGTTGGGTGATTTGATTAAATAAACTAAATAAGTTAAAGTTGATATGCAAGCAATTAAACTCAGTACTATATATTAAAAAAACCAATTATTTTTTTGTTTATATTTATAATAAAACAAACATACACATACACACAAAAATCAAACAAAATTGTTAATTAATTTTGAAAAAACTTAAGGACAATTGGTAAAAAAAAAATTGAACTTAAACACATCCAAACGACAAACGATTTAAATACCCTTTTTGTTAATTGTGTGTCCATCATAAAGTTGTGCACATGTTTTTCCGCTCGTGTTAACTCCATTTTTCTTGAGACAACCGCTACCAGTAGAGCCGTACAACCGGCACCCTGTAAAGAAATTTGTTTGTTTTTTTTTTGTTGATTGAAAAGAATAAAGAAATAAAATAATTTTTAATGTAATTTATTAACTATTAAAAAACTATTTACTTGATATTTTAAACTATTTTAATACTAAACGGTCCAAGTCCAGTACTTTTTTAAGCGTTAAATGTTAAATATTAGTCAAAACTGATATATGTAAATTAATTCGAGTCGTAAAATTTTATATTAAAACAATAAAATTTAAAAAATACCTCCGGTTAATGAAAAAATATTTGCTGCCCATTTATTTAAGTTTAAACTTAAACAAGTAAGAGCGCTATATTTGGCTGGGCCAAATCTTATATACCCTTCACCATGTGTGGCCCATTTTTGCAAATGGTTCAATTTTGTTCAAATATATCTTTAGTTTATCTCAAAACTGCAAATCAATAATTTTTTTAAGTAAAAAAAGAGGCAGTCTTCTTTTTTGCGTATATCTCAGCCGGTAATAAATGGATCCTGCTAGTTTTCAATACCGATTTTTTCGAAAGTATTTCCAAAAGTTTGATACCACATACAACGCTGGACGACCTACGGGAGCTACGATTTCAACCAACATACGGATAGACGGACAGATGGACAGTCGGACAGACGTTCATGGCTAAGTCAACTGCCCTTTCTATAAGGATCCAGAATATACATACATACTTTATAGGGTCGCAAATGAATATTGTAGAAAGTACAAACGGAATGACAAACCTATTATACCCTTGCCACATGTGTGAAGGGTATAAAAATGAATAAATTCCAAATATGTATATTTGTTCGCATATATGATTTAACTTCTTAAACGATTAACTTACATTCATACAAAATAAGGTGGTTAGCTATAAAATTGTTTTTTTTTAACTTAATTTATTCATTCATAATCAATTTTTGTGACCTCTTACAGATAATCCGAAAACTTTAATAAAAAAATTCATATTTCGCTAGAATATTTTTAAAACAGAAAACACATTTTCCGCACAGGACCTTAAAATTGACAAATTCATTTTTATTAATTAAAGCAGGATATTTTTGTTATTTTCCTTAAAATTTTTTGTTGAGCAAGTTTTTTAGTAAATGCCCATCTGTTTGTCTGTCCAAATAAAATACATTTTTCAGCTAAATATTGGTTGAAAGGATAAAAATGTTAGTATGTATTAGATGAGATAAAAAAGTTTAGAGGCTTTAAAATTTATATTTCCTATAAAATCAGTTCAGAGTAGGTTCTAATCTACATATAAATAAAAAATTAATTTTCTTTCAACAAATTTTTAAAAATTCGTCTCTTATTTTAATACAATAAAAATACTTTCAATTGACAAACGCACATTTAAATTCCTTTAGATAAATAATACATGCACACCTATTCATTATTTAAGCCAGCTTTAAGTGTTTAACAATAAAACATTTGACTCTTATACGCTTAAGTACATACATATGTTTGTTTGTATGTAGCTGCATACAATGTCATTTATGTCGAACACAATTTAAATGTCATGACATAACTCACTCGCTCGCACTTTCGCAGTCAGTTAAAACTAGTAAGAGCGTTATATTCGGCTATACCGAATCTTATATACCCTTCACTACGTTCTCTGTGTGTAAATTGGTAAATTTTTTTTAAAATACACAAAAATTTTTTCTCCCAATATAATCATTTTTGTGTTAAAAAAAAAATTTTTTTTCGCTTATATAACGAGGCGGTCGTCTTTTTATGCTTATATCTTAGCCGGTTGTTAATGGATCTTGCCAGTTTTCAATACCGATTTTCTCGAAAGCATTTCCAAAAGTTCTATACCACATACAACCCTGGGTGACCTATGGGAGCTACGAAAACTTGATTTCAACATACACACGGACAGATGGACAGACGGACAGACGGACAGACGAAAAGACGGACAGACGGACAGACGGACATGGCTATATCGACTTCCCTATCTATAAGGATCCCAAATATATATACTTTATAGGGTCGCAAATGAATATTGAAGAAATTACAAACGGAATGACAAACACACACATGTGTGTGTGTGAAGGGTATACAAATTGTAGATACTATTGTTCTCTGAATAAGTGCTTGTACGGTTGTATTACGATTACGTATGAAACTTACATACATACTATATACGAATAAATAACGGTTTGTTTACTCTATTTTTATGAGTTTATTAGTGTGAATAAGAGATAAAGAGTTTACGGTTAGATGGTTGTATAAGTTTTATACAATTTTTACGTTAGGCTTTGCGTATGTGAGGTTTATGTGTCCTTTTTTTTGATTTTGTCTAGTTAGCTCTGTCAATATTTGTTGTTTGTTTGTGCGCGCATGTAATTAAGAGTTCATTATACATTTTTTTGTACATAAAATTTGATTAACTTTTTTTGTTAAAAAGATAAACAATTTCAACTTCAACTAAAAACTTCCTTCAGAGCTTAATATTATGCAATTCAACATAATTTAAATTAGGCTTTTACTAATTTTATTTTTTTTTGTATAGAAAAATTATATTTAATTTTCTGTAAATGGAGACTTCTCAAGAATGTTTTATATATCTAGAATTAATTTACAATTTTTAAGACAAATTTTCGAAGCCGAAAATTTATCGAACATATTTTTATAAAATTTTTTTTCTGGTGCTTATAATTAAGATTACTAAAAAACTCATAACAGAGATTAACAAGAAATCTTTCCAAAGAATAAACAAGTAATTTTTTTAATATTTACTTACTTTAAGCTTTGATAAATAAAGAATTTACCAAATTTATTATTTAAGTGAATATTTAGGACAAGATTAATATGGAGCAGTGGACTTAAAAGAAATATTTATCAAACATTTTATATAATTCGAGTATTTACTAAAGTTTTTCTTTAGATTTGATGAAATTTTTCTTCAAATAGAAAATCTATGTAAAGAAAGCTTCAGTTATCCTGTAAAAGGTAATTTTTTTATTGAAACTTATTTAATTTACCGTTTTAAAACATATTAAACATTTTATCGATATCTTGCAGTATAAATAAAGTTTAAAAAACTGAAGTTGTATTTACAAAAAATATTGTGCTACGAGGTGGCTGGATTTATATAGAATTTATACAATTTTTTTATAAATTGAATATGCAAATGACTTAAGAAAAATATAAACATTTTATTTAATCTTGTTTAACTTGATTGCATTATAACAGTTTTATATATCCAAGAAGCAGAAGGTTTAAGTACATTTTTCAGGATATTTAGATTAAGATAAGAACCCTAGTTTATTATGTCCTATGGTTCGTATGAAAAGTAAAGGGACACACACCCTGGTGGTTGTTTATTATTTAACAGATATTGTTTCATGTTTTTTTTTACTCTTTTAAAAAAATTATATAACATTCAAATACAATGAGTATAAAATTAGGATGATTTTGTTTTATAACAATTACCCAATTCACACCTGTTGTTGATTGTAAGTTGCAGGTACTCTGTAGTAAGTTCTTTTTTTAAACTTCTAAAAATTATTTTTGTTTCTTTGTTTTCTTTGTTAAATAATTATATTTCATTAAAAAAATAGGGATGAACAGTGAAATATTTGTTTGGTGACAAACAATTATTAATTACAACATCTTAAATAAAATTCTTTAATTAAATCTGTTTATACATATAAATACTAATACTTTTTGTACTACATTTGCTACAGAAATGTTTTTATAAAAAATACAAACAACATTTCTACAACTATTGTAGAATCCGACGAATTTCTACAATAAATACAATTAGCTGCGTATTGGGTAAACATGCTTTCAAAACATACCAGAAAAACCTCTACAAATACATGAAAATCAAAAAACGAGTTTAGTTGGTTGTTTTTTTTTTGACATTTTTAGTGGGGATAAATCGTTTAAATCAAAATGTTTATTTTTTGCTGCATTTTTTTTAAAGCTATTTTAGATTGTGAACAGCTTAAAATTTAGTACATTTTATTAAAACCCTTTTGTATCCCCGTAAATTGTGTTGTGTATAAAAAAACATGGGTTTTATATTATATGCAAATTTTTGTTTGCTTAAAAAGAATTTGAAGAAGTTGAGTCAAATGGTCTGTAAATATGTACATACATATGTATGTACATGCTGCACAGCATT
>NDXZ01003180.1:0-26263 GCA_003055125.1 Paykullia maculata | reverse complement strand
CCCTCACCACATGTGTGTGTGTGTGAAGGGTATAAAAACTCTAAACTGTTTCGTGTAAAACGATTTAATTTTTAAGTACGGGAAGACTTTTTTATAAAATTTGGTTTTTAAGAAAAAAATTCGCTCGTTGCATATGTTCGCTTCGACGACGTTTTTTTTTAACGAACTTTTATTTTCCTGTGTAAATGAACAAGAAATTTTCAAGAAATTCGTGTTTTTTTTTGAAATTTTTATTTATAATACGTATGTATACAGAAATTTTATCAAAATACTTTCATGTGTATAGGTAGGGTAACCCTACCTTACCAAGTAATTTACATTGACAACCCATAGTTTACCTTGTATTCCAATAAAATGTCCAGTAAATAAATTTTCTGCAAAAATTGAAACTTTTGTATGATTTAGAAAAAAATGTTCTATTTACAGATATTTGGGATAAATTTTCTAAGTATGTGTAGATATAAGAAATTTGATATTAATTCTTTATATAGAAATTTTGCAACAGATGTTTAATTTCAGAAAAACTTGCAATAATTTTAATATAGGAAAGTTTAAATAAATTTCATTTTTCACAAAAAAATGTTTACCATAACTTTCTATTTAAAGGAAATATAAAATTTTTTCAAAATGAAAAAAATTATATTAAAAACTCGGCAACACTGCAATTTGAGTGCATAATTATCTTTTCTTTAACTTGTACTTGGCTTTGTATTTGTAAGGTAAATTCTTTAAGTAACAAGTTTTTGAACTTAATACATTAATGTAAAAAATTAAAATATAAAAACCAATAAATATATAAATTAGCAATAAATTGATTTATTAAAACATTTTTTTAATTTACCATCGAAAATATTCTTGATGAAATAACATGAAATGCGTAAAAGAAAATTTATTAAAAAATTATTCAATACAACAAAAGTTTTATTTTAAAATGCTATCGTATAAACATTTTAATTTAGTAAATTTTTCAAGCAAAAATAAAATAATTGTATTTATATACATATGTACATATGTACATACATATGTGCTTCATATATTTATTTTTATTTAAACAAGCGTTTGCCCAGTAGTCGATATTTCAACAAAATTCAATAAATAATGAAAGTTATCAAACAAACACTACTGTCATATTTCATTAAATTTTTTTCTATAACTACGCTTGATATACATACATACATGCATAAATATGTATGTATGTATGTTTATGTAAGTAGCAATTTTAAACACTTAATAATAATGAACCTTTTACAAATAATTTATTCTTTACTCTACTTTGTATGAACTTTAAATGTACCAAATTTTAAACTTCTCCGTGCGCGTAATAAAGTTCAAAATGTTTTATATTTTTGTGTACATATTTGTATAAACAAAAATATATATAAGTATTGAATTATTTTCTTGAAGTTTATATTATATCGAAACGTTAATCCTTTGTAAGCCAGCCAGCGTTGCTTAAAATTCCCAATGAATTAATAAGATTCTTTTATTTATGAGCTCATCTAATATTCTATGAAATATTTTGAATATACCTATGAAGTTTAAATTGTCATACAGTGTTGCACAGTGTTTTTTTTTCGTCAAAAATAGCATTGAGCTCCAAAAGTTTATTTTATTTACAATTCATTTGTTTCATGATGTTTCAAAAATTCAAAAATTTTGCATGTTAATAAATATTATGAACAAAATTTTTTTTAGAAATGGTTTAAAATTATACTGAAGATCTTTCTTAGGCAGCAGTAAAATGCAACATATACACTAGCTTTAACCAACAAAAAACATAAAATAAATAAAAAATATTGAGATTTGATTTTAAAACAAAAAAACAGCAGGACTAAGTGTAAAAGTTGCATTAGACAACATTATTACTAGATTTATTGCGGCTGGATTTATTTGATGGGGCTCAATTGAATCAAGAGTCAACATAGTTACTATTATCATATTCGATTTTATATTTTTCTAACATAGTTTCGACCATTTGCCTATTCGACAATCTCTTCCTTGTCATCGACGAAACTACATAACCAAACTTGTATTTGTAACGTTATATTCGAATAGTAAATCCCAAAAAATTTCAAAAATTCTTTTCGTAACAAATGTCTCACAATAAAAACAAAAACCTAATATTTTTGAAGTTTTCTTACTGCAAAATTTACAAAAATAATAATATTTCCCTTTTTATATTTTGTAATTATAAAGAATTAACAATAATAACACAAAAACTGTTTTTTTAATAAAACTACGACACCAAGAGCATTAATTTTGGCTGACTAATGCCTAATGTTGGAATCACAATACAATAATTTAAACACAAATAATTTTATATTAAATATGTTGTGGTATAGGGTATTCTATGGTAGTTAATAACCGATTCGAATAATGAAACACTAACCGTTAAAATGTCAACCCTAATTGTTACCTATTAAAAAATTAAATATATTTTAAATCAGTTTAAAGTAAACATCATTTTAATTTGTTCTCTTGTAACAACAAACTTTGGATAAAAAAAATATAATAGTGGTATTCGTTTAATCTGCTAAATGCCTCTTAAACCTCTTAAATTTAAAATATTATATTAAGTATCCCTAATATATTTACAACTAATACTAGTTTTTCTTTGAAATCTTTCTATCTTACAAAAACCACGTTTATACCTATTGATCTAATTAAAAATTCACAATGGCAGCTAATGAAGGTAGAAAATCCCCGTAATGGAAATACATATTAAATTAACTATTCCATAATCAATTTTAATAACTAGATACCTTTTCTTAGTATTACCACATTATTCATACATGCATATGCACAATTTTAGCAAGACGTAATAAGAAGAATAATAAGTAATTAATTGTTCATTTAATTGCAAATTACAAATTATGTGCATAGTTAAATATATTTGTTTGTATCCTATTATTTATTATTAACTAGTTAATATCTTCCCGCAACTTTGTCTGTATGTGGATTTTCAATCTGACAATCAAATTTTAATCAATTTTTAAAAAAATCTAAATTTTTGTAACGCAGCATTTAAATGTTACTTTCCTTTGCTTGTTAAATAAAATTATTAAAAGATTTACAACCTAGTTTGGATTTAGCTAACTCACAAAATTAACGGAGTTATCGATGTAAATTAATTAGTTATGGCGTTGATTGAGATAGCACAAACCAAGGACGAACTTAATAAAATGAAAAATGCTAAGGACAACTTCTTCGATTGTACTACAAACCACATATCGCACACCCAGTTCAAAAGTGACACAACTCAAAATAGTTAATTTTTCAGAAATCAAAATAAACTGACGTAAATAAAAATAGAAAAAAATAAAAACGTTGGACCATTGAATTCGAATCAAAACTATTTAGCACTTAGCGTAGGGATCTATTACCATTATATTTTCTGACACAACTAAAAATAAATCACTTTTATGAATTGCAACTTTGTACATACCAATTGAAACATAAAGAAATACATAACTGTTTTTTTAGCAAGAGTTAACAACAAAAAAAAAATACACTGATAGTTTTCTTATAGGTAAACAAGTGTATTGTGCATAGTTTAGGCATATAAACTCGAAAAATTAAAATTTTGAGTTGTGTCACTTTTGAACTGGGTGTGCGATATATTCAGTTTTGGCTTTTTTTTATTTTTTATTTTTGCTTTTCCCTCGCAACTTACCACAATTGATCTGTTAAGTAATAAAAAAAGTTATTTATCATATTAACGAAAGAAAAGGACTTTAAGCAATGTATGAATAATATTCTGACAACGTTTAACTAAGTTAAAGATTTTGAAGTGCATTTTGTTTAGAATAAAATTTTCTATTAAAAATCATATACAAAAGTAAACACTTTTATAAAAAAATTTATGTGAAAATTAGTCGAAGTAAAAAAAATGTGAATATTTAAAAAATTTTAAATACACATTTCAAAGAAAACCACTATTAATATTTAATAAACTGCAAAATAAATACATATTGTTTGTTTAAAATTTTTCATACAGTATCAAGATTATGGCAAATTTGTTGGCCAGTTTTGCCTTCCACTACGTTAAATATGTATTTAATGCTTGTATGTTAGGAATTTTATTAATTAAAAATGTATAATTTGTCAATAAAAATATAATATTGAAATTTGGATAAAATTATCTTTGGAATAACTAAATAACAGTTGAGGTTAAAGTTGACAAAGCTGGTACAGACTGATCATGATTTTATCAATATTAAAATAATAAAATTTAAGTGTATATTTTTACAAAAAAACCAAGAATCCTAGTGGATAATACAAGATGTAATGACCAAATTTTTTTTTGTATGAATGTGTATGTATATTTATATACATACATACATAGTTTTTTTATTTTCCATAAATAAACCTGTTCCTCATTCCTACAAGATTGCGTTGCGCGTTTGCAAAGTCATACATACATTTGAAGTTTTTATTACATTTTTTCCCCTAAACCTACATGCTAAATTTGTGAAGATACAAGTTTGTTACAATCTTGTTTGGCCTTGGGAAATTCCAGTACTGTGAACCTTTACGAAAAAGGTAAAAAACTAAAAAAAACAGCAACAAATATTGTTTATTAACTTGTCCTTTTGCTTGCAATTTTAAGTTAAGACATTTAAACCAAAATTACTACCAAATGATAAGATACAGTAAAGTATTGAACAGACGGAATTCAATTTTAAATGGCTGTTCTTAATAAAGTTTATGTTAATAATATTTTTTTTACTTTTGGTTGTAAATTAGTTAAGCAGTAAAACTATGTATGTACATATACAAAATTATCGTTGTTCACTTTTTGTCATGTGGAAAAAATTATTTGCGTATCGCTGATTTGCAACAACAGTGTCATAACTCTAAATTTTGAAATGAATACAACAAAACAGTCTCCACATTAAGATAGGTTCTTAGGTTTGTTGTTTCAGTGATAAAATTTAGTATACATAACCTTTTAGGCCGTATATAATTTCAGCCTTCATACTTCTTTCCTTCTGCTTAAATCCGCTGAAAACATTGTAATCTAAATAAAATTATTAACACTCATTAAACTGTTAAAAATATATAGATTAGGATAAAATTTAAACATGAAGCGCAAATCTCTTTACCTTACCATGTTTTTATGATCGGTCAATTATTGGTACAAGCCCATAATTCATAAAAACCAAAATTTGCTTCGATCGATTAGTTGAATGTACATATGGGCGAATCCTGCGTAACGCACGCTACATTCGTACGCGTTTTTAGATTAAAATATAAAAATTTGTTGGTCTTTCAAAAGAGATACCTTTAACTTATACGTAGTGTTTTGTAGGATTTTATTTGTACTTTCGAATGACATAAAACATAATTTTGTAACAGGTATTTGTTGTGAATTAATTGATTACACAAAGTTTCGTTACGCACGCTACAAAAAGTGGAAGTAACTTTTAAGTTGGAGTATGTTTTCGTAATTTTTAGCGAATTTTGCATAATAAAGCACAAAAAAACCTAAATCCTTTAGTAAAGATGAATATAGGAGAAATCTAAAATAACTTAATTGGAGGCAAACAAATTTGTAGTTTTTTTATTAACAGCCGTGAACCCATTGTGACGCACGCTACGGGATGCACGCTACATTTTTTCTAGTAGAGTAATTCCATGTTCTTTTTACTAGATGGTTTCTGATTTTGATAAAATTTTGTGAATGTATGTAGTAATGCACGTATATATTGAAAACGATTTGATTTTTTTTAAATTTTTATAAACAATGGCAACCCTGTAGCTTTGAGTTATTCAAAAATATTGCTGGGGAGCCTTCATTTAAAAGGTCATAACTTTTGTTGTGTTTAAGATTTAAAAAAAAATTATTTTTGATTTTTTTGATAGATCTCCAAACTTTTTGATAACTTTTATACAAAAAGCTATTTATATGGTCTAAGTACCCTGATATTTTCAGAATGGTGTCTCTACTAGTTTTCGAGATATTAAAAAATATGAAGATGTATGTTTTTATTACTTCATTGGCTTCGTCACAACACCTTTTTTTTCAAGTTGCCAAAGTTAGATGGGAACATAGGAAAAATGCGAAACAGAGCTTCCAGTAGAAATGAATTAATCTATTTTTGTGTACCTTAGTTTTTTAACTCTGTATTTTTCCTAGCACCGATAATCCAATAACAATTGCAAAGGTTTTTAATGCAATTTTTGCAAGAACTCAAATCGTGACGCTTGCTACAGAAAGTAATATGCTAGTATATTTTTTTTATTGTGAAAATTTTAATTTTTTATTTGCTTTAAAGCAGAATATGAACTTGATTTAAAAATATAGAAAACTTAAAAAACCTTATTTTTCCTTGACGCACGCTACAACGCATGGACCTGACATTTCATACCTAATTTCAATCTTTCCAAAAAAGTAAACAAAAAAATTTTTACTGAAATTGAAAAGAATTAAATGAATAAAAATATGGCCTTTGATCGGACCATCTATATTAACACCAAAGTAATGATATGATCACCTAAAAAAATTGTAATTTCTTGTATAATCTTAAGAGACCTGAGGTAGGGTAGGATTTGGTAATAATTTTTGTATTAATGGTCATCTAAACAAATTTTTTTCTTTTATTTATAAAATTAAACATGTATTAAGTATTAATGGTCATCTAAACAAATTTTTTTCTTTTATTTATAAAATTAAACATCAAGTCTAATATTTAATTTAAAAAAAATTTAAATAGATTATTTTAAAAATTGTTTGCATGGTAGACTGTTTGTGGGATTTGCCCCATATGTGTTTACCTTTTTGTATATATTTAAAAAACCTTTTTAAAGATGTTTAACATAAAATCCCATTAATAGAAACTAAAAAATGTGATTTTTTAAAGTCAATTTTTGTAGAAATGTATCAGCTTGAAAATATGACTTTAGAGATAATGAACAAAGTAAAACAGTTTTAATTTAACCATTACTGCTTAATTTGTCCACGTAAATCTTTGTTTTCACAAACAATCCGCTATTTTACGATATTTTTCTAATATAGTCTGGCAGCGGTACATGTCATATGTTTTATGTTTTTAAAGCTTAAGTTGTATGGCCACCTTTAATCGATTGACAACTTTTTGCATCTATCATATTTTATCCATATTTTATTTTACAAAATTGGTAAAATTTTTGCAAGGATAAAAATAGAAAAATAATAATAAATTTTGTGTTCTCTATCTTACAATTAATGTTAACTAATTTATGGACCCTAATAAAAATTGTTACGTTCAAAATCTTTTAAAAATAAAATAGTTGTGATAATTTATCTGTTAGCCTAATTCTTTGGTGAAAAACAATTATGCACTGATTTTATAGTGAGAATAAATTATATAATTAATAATTGTTATTGCTTGTAATAATTGCTAGTTTCGGCTGTCAATTGTTTACAAAATTAAATTGTTTAGGAACAACTTTTCAATTTGGATATGGTGACTAAAAACGCCACATGAAAACACGTTTCGCCTTCATAAAACATGTTAATAAGTTAACAAGACTTTTGGATACAACAATTGATTGTCGGTGTAATTTTCTTAAAAATTAAAAATTAAAAAGATTACAAAATTTCTGTTAAGCACAAAATGATAACCGAACAAAATAAAATTCAGCAGACATCAAGCGCACAACACCAACATGAACTTGCCAGCATTCCTGTAGACAGAACAAGTCTCTTTATAGAACGTTTCTTTGGTTCATTCTATTGGAAAGAATTTGCTTGTGGCTGTGGTGCAGCTTTTGTTAACATTGGCATTACGTATCCTATTTACAAAATGATATTTCGTCAAATGCTACACGGCGTTCGTATCTCATCTGCTTTTGGTCAGTTACGGCATGAAGGTTTGCTATATTTATACCGCGGTATGCTTCCTCCTCTCGCACAAAAAACCATTTCATTGTCCATAATGTTTGGTGTATTTGATGGTACTCGACGTTATCTAGTCAACGATTATCATATGAACGCTTACAAGGCAAAACTAATAGCTGGTATTGCAGCAGGTACGGTGGAAACCTTATTGCTACCGTTTGAACGGGTTCAAACATTATTAGCTGACGCAAAATATCACAAATATTTTGCGAATACACAGCAAGCGTTTGGGTAAGTTTGCTCAGTTAACATGTTTGGGGATTTTAGAAAATCAACTTAAAACAAAACGTATTTTAATGTAAATATTTTTAAATGCTAGTTTAAAAAAAAACAGTAAAATTTAAACTAACAGGATATTTTTACTGCCTGTTTTTAGAAAATCTAAACATAATTTCATATCTTATTGTTATTTTATTAATATTAATTTTTACACGAAATTTTGTTTTACTGCCTGGTTCACTAAATGCGAAAGACATTTTCTTTCGAAAAAATAAGTTTAAAACAAAAACAAAGAAATTAAATTTTTTTATTTTCATTAATTTAAATTAGTTTATTCGAAAGAAAATATCATTTGGATTGAATGAACCAGGCAGTTAATTTTTCTTAAAACAGGTATTAAAAAGTCAAAATTAAAAAATGTTCAGAACTTTTTTTTGGAAACAAAAAGTCAAACCCGTTTGCATGCATTTTTTTGTTTTTGTGTAATAAGAGTATCTATAGGGTTTTGTTTACATTCAGTTTAAAGTGTTTAAAATAAAGTTTTAATTAATGTAAATTTCTTTTCCATTAATGTAATATAAAACCTTAAAATACATACAAAATATTACAAAGTAATTAAATTTTCTTAGGAAGAATCATATTAAGATCATCCGCATTTAAAAATATATTATTTTTATACTCTCTGTAGAATTCCGTAAAATCATTCTCGCAACAGATATGGGTTTTTATTGCTGATTATTTGAAAAATTTATTTTATCTACACAAAGATAAAGTTTGAGTTCTTAAATAGGAGAAAAATAAATAAAAATCCCTCGTTTACATAATTTTTGAGTTTTTTAAACGTTTAAAGTATAGAAACAAAATTATCATTTAGAAAAGTTAACCTATTCATTTATTTTTTCGAATTATGCAATGCATTGTTAAATTTTAGAGCGTAAGCTTTACTGTAAAATACTAGTGACCCAGTGTCGAAATTCAACCTTGAACTTTGCCAAATTCAATCGTTTCTTTAAAAAAGGTTTTTAAAAAAATACATATTTTAAACGATTGTCAGTTTTGGTGAATGTATCTTAATATGTATATGTTTGTATATTAACATATGTTACATATGTTTGTGTTAGTAGCTACTTCAACCGCTTAAAGCTTTTAGAGTACCGAGCCAAACATGAAAGTTAATCCTTTCGTACTATACCAAACCTAACACTATTCCCTATTTGAAATTTTTCTCTTTACATATTAAAATACAAATTTTAAAATTAATTTTATTTGTTTTAATTTATTTTTTTTTTTAATTATTTTTCACATTTTAGATATGTTCTAACAAAACATGGATTCAAAGAACTATATCGCGGTATTATGCCAGTGCTTTGGCGAAATGGTCCATCAAACGCCATGTTTTTTATATTGCGTGAAGAAGCTAGCTTACATTTGCCACAAAGAGTAAAATAAATTTACAGATATACTTTAATATACATACTGATCTAAAGAAATACATATTTACTTTTCAGACTTCTGTTTCTACAAAGGCGGCACAAGAATTTATTGCTGGGGCTATAATTGGAGCCACTACAAGTACACTTTTTTATCCACTCAATGTTATAAAGGTTGCTATGCAAAGTGATATGGGACATCCTTCGGAAAGTATGTGGAAAACTTGTCAAAAAATTTACCGCGATAGAGGCAGCAGTGTTGCATACTTTTATCGAGGTTGTGGTTTTAATACGGGACGCTCGTTCTTAAGTTGGGGTGTAATGAATGCAGCTTACGAAAATCTAAAGCATCTCATAAGTAAATGTTAACTTATTGAAAATATCTTTAACACATTGAGTGCCACATCGTACGTGTGTGTACGACACTTGAAACAAAAAGCGTATCGTAAAAGCCATTGTCGCACAAAACAAAAACAGTAATGATCTTTTGTGGATGATTGCGCAAAATATTCTATATTTTACTTACACACAAAAAGTGTTTGGGCTCCTGGCAAGTTTTTTTTTTTTGTTGAAAAAGGCTTGGTACTGAATGTGTTAAAAATATTTGATAGCAATTCTAATACTTAAATGGAACCTCTTAGCATTCAACCAAAGGTAAATTAAATATATCGAAGCTAATCACTAGTTTAATGTACATATTAGTTAAAACGATAAAAAAGAGATAAATTTAATAAGGCCAAAAATAGTCCTTTTACTTTAACTTTATATAATTAATTTATAAAAAAAAAAAAATTACAAATAGAAAAACAACGTAACGACCTAACAAACGACTGACTATTTGACTGGTTTGTGTAAAAAGTACAAACAAAATTAACTACTACTATGTATGCATACATATATGTATGTATGTATATCCGTATATGGTTGTCATTATTTTATTTTTATTTTCTTTCGATTAAGTATTAACTTTATTTAGTTTTTGCCTTATTATTTTCTAAAGGAAATTTTCAAGATATATATTTTGTAAATAAAATAATTATGTAGTAGGAAAGTTTAAACATCAAAGTAATTTTAATAATTCATTGTAAAATAATGTAAATAACTAGCAAAATTTAGACGCTAATACTATAAGTCATGTTTTAATTAAATTATGTATATAATGCATATTATGTACATATTAAAGCATAATGTTAATTTATAAAAGAAAAACTATACAAATTTTAAATCATTAGTTAATTGCGTACATACTGTTAGTCTACATAAAAATTAAAAATTTTGGGAAAATATACTCATGTATGTACGTACTTTTATGTATGTAAACATATACATATATTTATAAATACATATACATATGTATGTATAATGCAATAGTTATTTGAAGCCGAAAGCATTTATCGAAATGTACTTTTTTTTTGTGTAAAAGCAAAAAATATATTTAAATTGTTACATTTATATGTACTTTGTGTGATTTTATTAATTCTAGACTTGTTCTTAAGGTTTAGTTGTCATATATTTAATAAATTGAGTTTGCAAAAGATTTAACTCTTAAAGTGGTTTTATTTACATACATATATATAATTTTTAAATCTAAGTTGTTTAAGCTAATCTATATGCTGCATTTCAGTGGTGTCTTTTGCCAGATTATCAGTAGACTTCTAAAACATTTTCTAAAAAAAATTCAAAAATGTTTGCAAATTAATAAACCCAAGGGACAAAAATATTCTTTTAATTTATAAATATAATAATACTAGCTGATCCGGCAAACGTTGTTTTGCCATATAACTTATTTCTAGTGAATATTTTTGTTTTGTGTTTTTAAATGTGTGGAATGGGATCTATATCAGAAATGAAATGCTGTATACCATGATCGGCGATGAAAAGAAAGCCAATAGCCATTTATTTCTGTTCGTTACATATTCAAAAGTTAAACATAAAAAAAGTAATGTCTTGTTTATCCTGAAGTATAAAAATCTAACAAAGATAATCAATATTCATTACGAAGAGTAATTAAGAATACGATATTTTTTGTCAGTCCGTCTTTAGCCAACACAAATAAGCTAGTCAGCTGGTCAGTTGTTAGCTGACGCTTTTAGCGATATGAAATATACCCTATGACCTATTCTCATACTTAACAAATACTCATACTAAATTTTATTAAATTCGGTCCTTTTGGTATCCAAAATTTCCCAAAAAAAATCAAAGGGAGGGGGTGATTTTACCCTTTTTGCTCTATTTTACGCCCTTTAGCAAAATTTAATATACCCTAGTTCATATTCTCATACCTAACAAATACACATACAAAATTTCATAAAAATCGGTCAAGCCGTTTCGGAGGAGTTCAAACACAAACACCGTGACACGAGAATTTTATATAAGTATTTAGATAACAAAAATATTTCAAAAGCAACTTTATTAAGTTTTTATCAAATTAATTTAAATTTTCTTTATAAATACATATGTATATTTAAATTTTTTATATATACTCCTTTATATATTATAATCATTTTTTTTTAATCGGACCTTAGTTTATTTGTTGAAACATTAATATCTAAAAATATTTAGAATAAGTAATTTTCAAAAAAGAAAAGAAAGTTTAATTTCTATATATAATTTGATTTTTCAAAAACATTATGTTATAACATTATCTGTTAGTTACTCTCTATTTATCAAAGACATCAACCGGATGAGCTTATATATTGTTGGCAGCAGTGTAAAATGACATTAGCTGTCAACAATATTTAACAGCTGAAGTACGACCAACTTCGGGACTCTTTCTTTTTGACGTGCTCTTTGAGAAAAATTGGTGTGTATTTGTTTAGAAAATCTTAAAATTGTTTTAACATCTTTGGATAAATCTAAACAAAGTGAACAAATAATAAAATACAAACATTTGAAAAATGTTACAAAAGACTAATTTCTAAATATATATTGAAACGACACAAATTGTGCAATTTAGAACAATGTTGATTGATTCTTTTCTAATTCAATGCCGAAGATGTTATTTTTAATATTTGAGTGCATTTTTTCTTAATAAAATGTTATTTAATTTTGCAGCCCAACTATGACGATTCGTCCAGCATATAGGCCAAAAATTGTTAAGAAGCGCACCAAGCACTTCATCCGTCATCAATCGGATCGTTATGCCAAGTTGTCGGTAAGTAAACAAATGAATGTGTTTGTACATACGTTTCTGTTGTTTTGAAATACTGTCTGGAATGAACTATAATGTGCACCAAAAATTTTTTTTTAATTTTAGCACAAATGGCGAAAACCGAAAGGTATTGACAACAGAGTACGTCGTCGCTTTAAGGGTCAATATTTGATGCCTAACATTGGTTATGGTTCCAACAAGCGAACGCGTCACATGCTTCCTACCGGATTTAAAAAATTCCTTGTACACAATGTAAAGGAACTTGAAGTTTTGATGATGCAGAACCGCATCTACTGCGGTGAAATCGCCCACAGTGTCTCCTCCAAGAAACGCAAAGAAATCGTTGAACGTGCCAAGCAATTGTCGATCCGTTTGACAAATCCCAATGGTCGTGTACGTTCACAAGAAAACGAATAAACATGTCAACATGTTTGTTTTAATATTTTTTTTAGCATTTGTGTTTATTCAAAAAAGATCAGAATATAAGAAAATTAGAATTTAAACGGATGTGTGTGTTTTTAGTTTGCGGTTCCAGTGATTTTCCTTTTAAGGTGATTCAAAAAATAAATTAATATCAAAATAGGTAGGTATGTTTAATTTAACAAAATACATTGAAAAAGGTAAAGAATTTTTTTTATTAAAATTTGTATGCAAAAAAGGTTAATAGTGGAAAAGTCGGCAAAGTGTTTACAATAGAAAAAAATGCTAATAGCGTAGTTTTGCAATTTAAGATAACTATTATCTAAGAGGTATATTTATATGCACTTGATCCTGGTTTTGGACGCTTCCTTTATGTGTACTTTTTTTATAAAGCCATATTTATCTTGAAAAGTTTATGTGCACAACTTTCGTATTTTGATGGGCCGGGTAACATCGAATAATTTGTATATACCGTTACCAGTTCTCAACTCTTATTATGAAGCAGTTTCTAAATAATAACAGCATAAGTTCGATTGTTTTTAAACTTACCCATTAAAATGTTCGCAAGTTCATGCCCTTATTCATGTTTAAAACTAGTAAAACCTTTTTACTAGTTTAAAAAAAAAAATTCAAAACAAACTATTAATAAATCAAAATGCATTTTTAATAAAAATATGTAAATGATTTTTATGCATTTCTACATTCTATCGTTATTATCGTCCTATTAAAAGTAAAATTTAAACATTGCTAAAAAAATGTGTATGTATATCGATAAATAAAAAATTGCAATCAATTATTTATCAGCAATAGAAAACGTTACATTGTGGTAAATATTTTAGTTGTTGTTTTTTGGGCTGAAGGGCTTTGAATTACTATCCTGAACAATAAATAAATAAATTAGTCAGTATTTACAATTTTTGTTAATTAGAAGGTGCAATTAATTTAACAAATTATTTATTCACTTAGAGAACATCCATGTACGTCCTCTAAATGTTTTTTACGTCTATCTTTGGTGTCGTATTTCTTGTTTCAAATGACACACGTACTATCACCATCACAATTGTCACTCTCCATCAATATGGCAATTGTCTCCTCCGAATCAGTTTCTTTTTCCTCTAGAGAAGATTTACTATTTATGTCGTCTGTAATCGCAAAACTGTCCGTAGGTGTTTTACCTCCCCAATGTGTTTTTAAGTGCATTTTAAGCGTATAGCGTTCAGTAAAAGACTTTGGACACAAATGACAATAATGACGAGGTCGATTTTCCTGATGTATGAGCAGATGGTGAGTATATGTTTTGCGTGATTTGAATGACTGATTACAAACAGCACAAATGAGAGGGTTCTCTTCAGCTTCGTGCCGCAAACGATGATTGTATAACATGTTGTCCAACGAAAATCGTTCTCCACATTTCTCACATTGAAACTTCTTTTTATCCCAGTGTATACGCATGTGCCTTAAAGTGTTTACCGGGCGCGTAAATCGCTTGGGGCAGTAACGGCATTCATTTTCTGTTCTACCTTCGTGTATGTTCATGTGCAACTCAAGATATTCCTCATCCTTTTTCGTAATGCCACAAATTTTGCAAATAAATTGTTTTGCATTGTGACATTCGTTCATATGGTTTTGCATATGAAATTTCGATCTGAAAACAGCTCCACAAATAACACATTCAAGGCTTTGACGTTTGCGTTCGGATTTCGTAATAACAGTATCTTCTGCGTTGTAATTGCTTTCACTCTTTACACTATATAAAAATACAGTGGGCGATTCTACATCATCTTCGACGGTTTCCTGCTCTATAATACTGTCGTCGTCGATTTCGATTAGTTCTTCTTTTGTATCTAAATTTGGGTTGAATGCATCGACAAGGCTTGGATCATCCTCAGCTTCTTCAAAATCGATTGATTGGTCATGTTCACTTTCCGGCGTTTGTGCTTGTTCCTCTTCTTCTTCCGGTTTTTCCATTAACGCATTTTGCAATAAAGCCGTGAGGCGTTTTTGCGAAGAAAGTAGATTTAACATCAAACTATCGTAATCAGACATTTCCTTAAAACAATCCTCACAAATGTGTGCGTCATTCTGAAAAATTAATTTATATTTTAAACAATTTGCCAGGTGTTGAAGTACAACATGCACAGGCTTCTGTGATGTTGGCACAACGGAAGATTGTATATTATAAAACACCAGATTTTCGTTGGCGGTATTATTCCGGCATAAAAAACATAAAATGACGGTTTCCATTATAATTCAATTTTCACTGCTCTAATCTCAAGTAATTTAAATCGATTTTTAAACCAATATATTTCACTTCACTATTATTGGAGACGAAAATAGTAGTCGTTTATGTCTAAGTCTTTATCAACTTTTAGTGATGTCAATTTATAAAAAACGTCAACAATGCTAATTGGAGCTGCCAGATTTGTTAAAAATTATATCAAGTTCACTATCTCAAGCGTATAATATATTGATCTATAAAAGTATATGTAAGCAGAGTAACAGTACAAAATAGCATGAGTTCTTGCTTTATATTTGCATTAAATTAATAATTAAATGAAAAAGCAAGCATGGTGCAAAAAGCTATTAAAGAAATTTTAAAATAAAAGTAAAAGTCATTAGAATATTATTTAAATCGTTTTTGATTTAAGTTTTTCTTATTTTTGTTTACAATAAATTATAACACAAAATAGTTTTTGTATTAGAATTGTTATATAAACAACTTTGAAATACAACAAAGTGAATTTAAAAAAAAGACAATTTTTTTGCTTTGTATTGCAGGAATAAATGACTACCCACTTTGTGTACTTAGTGCTGGGCTTTTAGCGATTTTTTAAGACTGTTATCATTTCACATGTACTTATATTACACTTACAAGAAGAGGATTCAGAGATAAAAAGCTAAACAAAAATTGAGATTTTGCTTAAAAAAGAAAAGTTTTTTTTTGTGGAAAAATGGAAAAACTGCTTACACCAAAGTGCCACATTTGTCAGGAGAATGATTTTAGGGCACTTTACTGTGATGAAGTTTATAAAGCCAAGGCTCCAAAATCACAAAAGACTATACTTGACATAATCAGACATATTTCCAGAGTTCTTAAGGTCACTTTCAATGTCCCAGCTCGAGCACGAGTATGTACAGTTTGTTATAAGGAACTAGTGCGATATGATTGTTATGTTGTTGAACTTTTGGACGTGCAAAAGAAATTAAGTGACAAAATTAATGCCCGCGTAAAAGGCATTAAACTACCAAAGTCAACGGACAGTACTTCTGATAAGGAAAAGAAAACTATAAAACTTGAAGAAAACCAAAACGAATCAAGCACTTATAATATCGATGATGAAAATAATGACGATGAAGGCGAAATTGAAACTATAGAAGAAAGTGATGAAGATGATGCATTTGATGATGATAATATGTTTGTGGATTCCAATGAGGATGCAGAGCTATCGGCAAACGGACAGCAGCAGCAAACAGTTCAGTCAGAAAATCAACAAGATAATTATCCATGTCCAGTTTGTAACCTGAAATTAAAAAATCAACGTGCTCTGGACTATCATCTTGATAAAGACCATAAAAATCGTGTCACATGCACAGTATGTGGCATCCAAGTACGTAACGATGAATATTTGGTTTTGCACATGAACATACACAATGGGAAAACAGAAAACGATTGTAGCTTCTGCGACAAATCCTATGCTCGTCGCGTAAACGTAATTCGTCACATGCAAGTTCATTTCAACAAAAAAAAACATCAATGTGAACGCTGCGGCATGTTCTTTTCTCAAACCACAATTTTCTATAACCATCGTTTGCAACATGAGGCCGAAGACAATCCTCTGATTTGTCCCGTGTGCTCGCAAACATTTAAAACTATACGTACATATAAACGACATATGGTTACGCACCAGGAGGATCGTCCACGTTACAACTGCGAATACTGTGGCAAAGTCTTTGTCGACAAGTATACACTCAAAATGCACGTTCGCACTCATCATACAAACACGTCTGGTGGTGACGAGTCACAGGAACAAAACGCTCCGAAAAAAATTAAAACCGCACCAACCGAAGAAGCCGATCATATTATATTTACTTGTATCATTTGCCAAAACATGTTTGCGAGACATGATCTATTAACGAATCATATGCAGACTGTTCACGATGTCGTCATGGATTCATAAATATAGTGTTAAATACAACAATACAACAACAACAAAAAAATTCCGTATAAACAAATAAGTACCCATTATGCATACATACATACATATGTTATAGTTTTAGTTTTAAAATAAAAGCGATTTCTCTTACGTCAATGTGCATAGCAAATTTAAACTAGAAAATAATTCTAAGTCAAAAATGATTCGAGAAATCAATCAAATTTATCACAAATAAGAACTCACATTTTTTTAATGATCTGAAGACATCCCGTGTGGTACCTATTTTAAAATCAAAAACTGTTAACAATGCTGATGATCGTAGATTCATTTCAATTCTTTCGGCTGTCAAACAATTTTGAGCATCTTAATAATGGCTCCAGTCTGTTACTGTAATTTATTTATTTGAATTTATAACATGTTTTAAAGTTTGCGAACCTTTTAATTCGCATCTTAAAGGAAGCTTACACTTGACTTCAAAGGAGTTTAATACGATCTTTTGTCTCTCCTTTCTGGCGTTCCCAAGGGTTCTGTTTTAGATCCCGCTTTATTTTATGTGAATGTTCTTTATCATTGGTTAACTTAAGATAGATCGTTTGTAATATATTGCCTTGAGATAGTTTCAGACTGTTATGGCAAAAAATAGTCTTGCAATATTTAAACATGTAGTTTATTTACAATGATAGTTTGGGATAATATTTTTTTATTGTTCAAACAAATACTTTCAATCCGAAATATTTCATCTTATGTTCATTGATTTCTGGGTGTTCTTTACTGAATTTTGTTAAATTTTTTAATTTGGAGCCAAATTCGATAGCGATTGAAAAAAAATCCAATTAGAACTCCAATATACAAGAAAACTCGCACGTTCGAGTAAAGTTTTGATTGCTATCAAATGCGGGAATTTTTCCCGAATTTCGTTTTAATAATGGCTTCCCTTCTCCTTTGCGCGTTAAGTTTATATTTTTGATTTCTTCTAGCAACCCTTGGAATTTTGTATTAAGCTTTAAACGTTGGAAACGTTGGAACGTTGGCTTTTGACTGGGATTTTGCTTTTGTATATTTGGTTTTCGTTTAGTTTTTTAACGGTGTAAGTACAAAAATTTTTCACCAAAACTTTAAATATATATATATATATAAAATCTAGTCCAAATTACGACTTAGTACTAATACAGGGGCCTAATTTTGGCATTCGAAAGCGATCGAAATTTAACAATTCCAATTGGAATTCCTATACCTAAAGCAAAGAAAACTCGCACGTTTTAGTAAAACTCAATCGCTATCGAATGACGGAATTAGGCCCCGGCATTAATCATGACACTTGTGTAGTTCAACAACACTTAATTAATTTGGTAACAAAATACGTTGTCAAAAGTTTAAAGGTTGCATTTTATTAATGCAAAGCAACATGCGCTTAGGAAGTCATCCTTTTCTATACATACATATTCATATTGTGGTTTAGTATTACATATAACAGTAAGGTTTACATTCTTACTATTTTTATTTAAATTTGTTACATTTCTATGTATGTATGAACGCATGTACATATATAAAATTTTTAATTAGATTTTCTTAATATCCTTCATCGGAAATTTCAATTTCATAATCTGGATATTTAGTTAACAAAACTTTTTTTGACTCAGCATGATCGGCTTTCCCAAAACCCTGTGGATATAGGTATAAATGTATTAGTCGTAAAATAAAAAATAAAAAATAAACAATAAATAAATGAAATAAATATATATAACCTGAGAGTATCCATAAACCTTAATTCGTTTAGCATCTGGGTTATGATCAATTCTACCTCCACCCAAACATTCAGTATCAAGTCCTAAGCCCTGACATGAAGTACTAGCTCTGTCATATATATCAGCTTGAAATAAAAAACATGCACAATTAAAAACATTTACTAAATCAAGTTGGACACCTATGTTTGTATGTACATCAATGGTGGTCATTTCATTGCACGGAGACAACTCACACATATTCTTATTCTCTTTCATTTAGTCGTTAAAAAGCAAGCGACGACTTCACATGAGGCGGATGCTATTTTATTTTTTTTACGTGTTCTTACCCAGCGAACCAAAGTGTTTAATTTCAAATTGATATAATTAACACTTTCGAAATTTATTTGCTTTTTGCTAACTACCTATTCTACTGATCCGTCAAATTAAGTAATATACTTATTTATTTAATTTAGTTTTTGCAAAATTTTATCAAAAATATGCTTATTAAATTTTTTATCAGAAATGGTCATTCATTTTTCTCCTTCTATTGAATCAAAACATGTGTAAAGGCAATTTAAACATTTTTTTTTAAAGCTCTAATGTATAAAATGTTAACTTAAGAAATATAATACAGCATCAAATTTCAAACGGTTGATTCTGTGTTTGCTGAGAAACTCTCACCAATGCAATCACAGTTTTAGCTATGAGCACCACTGATGTACATACATTCATATTTATAAACATACTAAAAAGCTTACCATGCCATTGACAATCACCATAACCTCTTACAATCAATTTGTGGGGCTCCTTGCCATCAGATGTCTCCTTGCCGTATACTTTTATAAGGACGTATTTAAAAATTCCCTTCTCAATGTCCACACTTGGCACAGCCTCTAATTTTGCATCAACCATATTGCAATGGTTTCGTACAAAAGCTTCAATCGGTATATTTTTATATATCGTTAAGAAATTAACATGTTTTAATTGTTTGTAATTAAAATTATATTATATTTTTTTATACTATATATATGTATATACATATGCACATGCACTATTGAAAATAATTACGGGATTTAGAGAAAATATTTTTTGCCGGTGCGCGATAAGTAAAAATCTTTACAGCTGATTTCATCATTTTTGTTTGTGTCACTTTTATTTGAAAGTTGTTATGCAGAGTTCGCAAAACCAATTGTAAAATATACCCATCGGCAGTTTTTTTTTTAATATTGGTTTTTAACATGGTATAATTATATCATGGTTTTTAGGAACATAAATATGATGGATAAATCCACGTTTCAAGAAAATTTGTTTTCTTTTTTTTTTATAAAAATTTGAATGAAAAATCGTCAGTCACACACATATATTAAGTGTTTATCGACAGTGTCTCACTGCATTATCAATTGTAAATTAAATTGCTGTTAATTTTATTGTTTATATGTTGCTTGATATAAGGCGCATATTTAAATTACATAAAATAATAGTGGTATATTTGCCAGATTAAGATCCAAAATAAACTTACCACCAACAATTCTTGCATAAATAGCCGCGCTATGGATGAGGTTTAGATGAAGAGTTTAAGTCGACTATCGTTAAAGTCGTATTCATAACTAATTTTTTAAATTTATTAAAGGCAAAAAATTAAAACATGGAATACTACTGAAGTGGCCACGCAATGAGCGGCCGGGTCTTATAAAACAGAATATTGAACATAATTTGGTTATAGTTTTTATTAATTTCCTCAGTTCAGGCAGATGATCCTCTTTTATAAAACTGTTAAATATATGTATAAGATCTGACTACTTGCTAGGCAAATTAAATTTTGCAAATTTCTAATAAAATATAGGTATTTCTTACTTTGTCCAAAATATTTTTCCTTGATATGTTGAGATCATTTCGTATAAATATAGCTCGACTGTGTGAAATACTTTTATCCTGTATCGGGAGCGAAGATTTTCTTCACCTTTATTGACTTGATAGCATATATATAGCAATATTCAGGGGTGTAACAGAATCTAAAAGATGTCGGAATTGGATTTAAAAACGACAATTCTTTTGTAGCATTAATTTCGATATTTTAGTCTAGCCAAAATTATACTGAAATGTGGGGTTAAAATACTGAAAAAAATACGCTTTAATGGCAAACCGAACTAAAAAATAAAAACATTTTTTAGGTTTTGATGATAGAAAATCTATCAATACATTAAAGTTAAAAAAATCTTGAAATGCATTAAAGTTAAAAAAAAAAGAATTATGTACCTATTTTTTTTTTATCGTAAAAGTGGTTTCTCAACCATTTTCAATGATTCGCCCGGTTTCTTTTTGCAAATTATGTTTGAAGTGTTGATGAAATTAAATTTTTATTGATGCTTATGTAGTTTGGACATGTTAAGTTAAAACTCTTGCTTCAAGATTTGACTGATAAAATCTTGGAATCTTTCCTCTACAAATTATATAGGTTTGGTGTTATTAATATGTAATTTTTGATTAAGATCAATATGTTTATGACATGTTAGAAATATGTCCAAATCTACAACTTGTATGATGGGACTGATACAATCTTTAAATATCGACATTTTAAGTCGTCTTTTTATCGGGCTAAGTTTGTATCAGCTTTTAAACACTTACACACGATTATCACTTTAAACAATTTTAATACACTTCTTTAAGATTTTTTTTTTAGTTTTCAAAAACTAGGCCTTAGTTTTTTATTTTTAATATATAGAAAAAAAACCTAAATATCTTTTAAAACAAATCGAACAATTTAAGCAACCAGAGCGGACGCTGTGCTTGATTCGTATTTCCAGTTGGGTGGGAGGACACTCTTGGTCTTGTAATAGCGGGCCAATCTGTGAATACGGGACTCAACCAAAATAAGACGGAATTTACCATCCTTATCCTTGCGGTTACGTTCCAAATGCTTACGGATAGCAACAGCCTTCTTAATCATATGGTATAAATCTTCTGGGATGTCGGGTTTAAGACCAACAGATTTCATGATTCGCAAGATCTTGTTGCCGCTTACAAAACGTACTTGAGCAACCCCATGTGAATCACGAAGAATGATACCTGTGTCAAAGAAACGGAGAAGTTTGAATAACTAACAATTACATTATACAAAATTTATATTACTTACCAATTTTGGAAGGTGTCAAACCCTTTTTGCCCAATTTCTTGATTTGTTCCTTAACATCCTCTGCATTAAGTTTTAACCAGGAGGGAACGGTTCTTCTGTAGGGTAAAGCTGATTGGGAAATACCCTTTCTGCAATAGCAAAAGAATATTATTTTTCATTGAACACAATTTGTCACATTCTATATGTAATGTTATAGGCTAGACACACGAGCTTGCATGTGTACACCTTAAGTTTTTTACAGGCTTAGTTTTATAGATATAGATACGAGTTTGTATTACAAAATAGAAGAAAGTCATATATTTGGTATAATTCATAAACAATTGAAATAAAATTAATTTTTTACCCCGGAGCGTGCATACGACCCATCTTGTAAGAATTTTATTTCACAGCAAAAAGAGAGAAACGGATATTGCGAATGAAACACTATGGCGAACGTCATTGCTGCCAACATTGAAGTAAAAATTAAGTACAGCGCATAGTTGCTTTAAAACTAAAAACGGAAACGTTTTTGAACGATATGTGATAATATACTCAAGTTTAAAATTGTAGTTTATACATATACATATATATTTTGTTTTTTTAATTTTAGACTTTGCATAAGAAATCTCGATAAAAATTGAGCTGTAGGTACAAAAATAGCACCATAAAATTAAGGTAGTGGGGTCTACCATACAGTACACCCTCGTTTCTTTAACTCTCACCACAAAAAAATTGAATAAAAAACGAGGTGGATTGAGACAAAATATGTTATCACACATGAAATTTTTGTGTGATTTTTACTTTGTGAGAACTATCTGTCATTTGTCATATTTCAAGCAAGTTTTTGGAAAGATTTTATCCTGTGATATAACGATTATTTGTGAGAAGTTTATCGCTAGACCCAGACAGTCAAAACAATTCACGTTTAATAAAAACGGTGCGAGAGTTATCAACTTTGTAAACATACATATGTATATATTCTTTTATTAACAAAAATTCCCTTCCTAGTGAATATATATAAGGTGATACCTTATATATTTTTTTTAACCACGCAGTGCTACCAACATTTAAATTAACAGTAGCACAAAATTAAAAAAAACTACGAAGCCTTCAAGAAATAATGAAAATGGCGAAAGGCCGATTGCACAGTTTTTCTTAATATAAGATAAAAAGGAAATCCTTTTAAAAATTAATAAAACTTTATGTATTGAAATCTTTTACAATAAATAGTTAAAGTGTAATAGAAAATGTGTCGAATAAAAATAATATAAATAAAGTATTGACGTTGAAAAAGTGGTGCAATTCATATTAAAAAAAATTTGTCAATGAAAGAAAAACCCTATGAAAACACCAATATAAAAAAAGAGTATAGCAAAAAACTAACAAACACCTCTAGAGAAAATGTTTTCATTTTTATTTAAATAGTTATAAACAATATAAATTTTGCAAATTTCCATTAGTATATATACATTTATTTTTTCTTAAACAGTACATTGAAATAGTTTATACAACGCACACAATCAAAGTGAAAAAAAAAACAAAAAAAGTTGCGATTATATTACCGCATGAAAAGCGGTATTTTTCTCTATTCAGTTGCCGAAGAAAATACCCATTAAAATGTTTTTCTCTTCATTATCATGAATTTTTAGTATTAAATTGTTTTAAACAAAAATATCACAAAGAAAGAACGTAATACATATTTTATGTAGTTTATTGCATATTTTATAAAAGTATAAAATCTGTACTGGTTGAATTTCGTATGTATTTTATGACACCTCTACTTGTACAACAACACTACATGTTGAAATTTAATTACGAAGAGAGAAACGAGGAATAATAGGCAAAAATAAATAAAAATGTCTGACGAATCCAGTGATTGTAGTGAAATGAATTTTCGGCCTTCGGGCAGCAGGTGCCGTCAGCAAAGTCGACAAGATCAAAAAAGAAAACGCCGAATTGTTATGCGTATTGAATTTGGTGACTCTAAGGATTCATCTTCAGCTTCTGATCATACAAGTGATGATGAAGTCAATGACGTAAAGGTTAAATCTAGTGGTAATGACCTTCACGAAGACGATCGTCCCTCATGCTCGGTGAGACGTAGTAATCGACAAAATAAGAAAATGTTAAATAATGACGTCAGCAACGATAATGATGAAGAATCTGATGAATTTCAACGAAATGCTGCTACCCGTCGTTTACGCCGTGGTGGCCATCGTATTAATGTTTTAGATGTTGGATTTTCAGATGGTTCTACGAGTGGCAGTGAGGTAAAGATTTTTTTCTTATAAGAGACTGAAAAATCTCTGCAGTCTATTCTATAAAAAGTCATTTTTTGTTTGTTTTACACATGTACAAGATTTCATGTACAATGTGTACAAGATTTCTAAAAGATCTTAAGGTAAAGTTGTAACATACATAGGTATTTTAAATTAAGATAGTTTTCAATCTTTACAAACATACATATGTACGTATGTACCCAACATACTAAATGACTTGAGAAAAATATGAATAGCTTACCAACACAATCCTTAAGCTTGAAAAACGCGGAAAATTTGTTAAAAAACAATTATGTAACAATTGTAGAAAATCAAAACGGAACCCTTGTGAAAATATTATATGGGCAAACTTACTACAAGCTTATTCATGTAATTGTAGAATAAGCTTACGAAAGTAATATTGTATTATTTTAAGCATTCTCCAACAATTTTTTTTTATTTGGGGGAAATCGTTGCTAGTGTCTTTTCCTGAAAAGGGGAATAAGAAAAAATTTATTCATTTCATACGATGCCGTTGTTCTGCAACCGTTTCTTAAAATCAAAAAATACCCACAATTTTTTGTTGATATTTTGTTTTTTAATTCAAATTAGATTTTTTGCAATTGTCATATTTTGTTATTTATTTATTATTTTTATTTATTTTCGATTCTCAAGTTTAATTGTAGTTTTTTTTTGATACAATATTTGTACCATGGTTTTATTGCTGTATGGTATGTTGGGTATGTACCTACATACTAGGGATGGGCAAAAGCAAAAAAATATCGATATTTTTTCAATTTTCGAGTTAAAATATCGATATTTCAATATATCGATTTTTCGTAAACACAGGAAAAACGAACTTTATATGTACGGTTTGCATATACATATATACATACATACATACATACATATAAAAACACTAAAATTTAAATTGAACCAGAATATATCAGATATTGACATAAGGACTACCCTCTGTTTGATGTATTCGCCTGTCAAACGACCTTTACTATCAGGTATGTCATATTTACCGCTAAAACAATGCTTCCAAGGGCGACATCAGAAAAGACCAGCGTGAAACTTGACGTGGTTAATGCTTTGCTAAAAATACATTAAAACAAAGCAATGTTATCGAAAAATGAATTACCAGATACGCACAATAGTACAGCTGAAGCTGGATTCAATCCAACATAAAAATATTCAACCCTAAATTAAAAACTTAGAGAGTTTGAAAGTTACGGGTGTGGAAATAATCTTGTTGCTATAGACTTGCAAATATGTACCTTAAATGTGATTTGTCGTGTAGTTGGCAATACCAGCATTATAAAAATCTATTCTTTAAAGACTGTGGCTAGAAAATGTTTTTAGAAACCAGAGTTCGAAAATTTCGTAATTAATATGCAAGAAAAAATATTATAACAAGTCAATTATTTAAGCTTGAGGTCTGTTTTTATACAAAATTGTTTTTATTTAATCTATATTTTTCTTTTCAATATTTCCATTCCGTTGTGTGGCAACGTCAGTAAATATTGAAAAGAAAAATATAATTTAAATAAAAATCTATATAGGTACATATATAAAATTCTCGTGTCACGGTGTTTGTGCTTGAACTCCTCCGAAACGGCTTTTGGATGCCACGACCACTTTTCACCTATATATGTAAAAGAGGACAGAATTTAATAAAATTTAGTATGAGTATTTGTTAGGTATGAGAATAGGTCATAGGGTATATTTCATATCGCTAGAAGCGTCAGCTAATAACTGACCAGCTGACTAGCTTATTTGTGTTGGCTAAAGACGGACTGACAAAAATATAGTACACTCAATTACTCTTCCTAATGAATATTGATTATCTTTGTTTGATTTTAATACTTCAGGATAAACCAAGGCGCATCAACATTAGGTGGCGTTGAGAT
>NDXZ01003177.1:0-18258 GCA_003055125.1 Paykullia maculata | reverse complement strand
TGAACATGACGATGGCTAGTCAAGACGGTATGTTAAATAGAATCACATAATGAAAATTCAAAATATCTTAAAAAACCAAAATGCAATTAAGTTTAAACTATACAGAAAAACTGCATTTACACAATAAACTTAGTAGATAAGGAAGTTCTTTTCCTCTTGTCCCTCTTGACGACAAAAAATAATTTCATATAAAATATCATATTGTTTGTGCAGTCAACTTAAACAAACTTCCCTATTCAAAATAAAAACTACAAGAAACCGGTAATTTATGCCACAAAAAATTATTAAATTTTTCATACAAAATTAAAACTTAACAATTTGAATAGAGAACTAAATGAGAATTGAACTGCCTTTTTTTTTATTCCTATAAATTTAAATTCGCGTTAGTAGATACATATAATAAACATCATAAAAATTAAAATGTTTATAAGATTCTTTAACATTTCCCTTTTTATTTACAAAAACAACAATTTTAATCAAATATAATTGAAGTTGACGTTTCTTGTCAATAAAGCAGCTGAAAATGTATCAATTATAATAAATTACTTTTTTAATGAAATAATTATTTTAAAAAAAACGAATAAAATAAGAAGCAACAAAAAATTCAAATAAAATAAATTAAGCGTAAATATTGTGAGAAATTACTTTCCACCTTAACCAAGCACGATTTGTAAATGTGTAGCGAGCAAAAGTGATTATTAGTTTTAAAATATTTACAAAAAAAAGACGGATTACAAAATAATTGATATTTAATTTATTTGCATTAAAAAAAAAACAAAACCATGAATAACAGAAATGCAAACAGTTTAAAATTATATAAATATGAAAGTGATTGTTGGTATTGTTTTAGTTTAGTTGTTAATTAATTATGGTCATGCAATTAAAATTTTGATAAATAAATTACAATAAATTGAATAAATAAAACTCACCATAGAATTATTTATTGATGATAATGCTATTGGCGACTGCAACGACGACGACGACATTGAGAGATTAATGGATGAGTTTGAAGCGATATTTGGTGTGGCATTGGCGCACATTAGTTTGAGTGCTGCCAGTTGATTTTAGTTTAATTTTAAAATTTACAACAAAAAAAATTTCCATATTTTTAGGAATTTTGTTAAACGAATTTTAACCCTCAAAGTAACACTTGTCTCTTTTTGTGTGTCTTTTTTTCTTTTAATTATTTAATAGTATCGATTGGAAAATAAATAAGTTTTTCACTTGGTTTTTTTTATAGAACTACTAATTCTGATTTTTTGCTTGTTTTATATTTTTTATATTTTAGACGAAACAAACGAACGAACGCATTCCGTATTTTAATACATAAAACTACGAACTACGACAAAGACGACAACGCAACGAACGAACGACCGAACAACTAGTTGTGATGAGGATACGAACGTACGAACGATCGTATAAAGCGATGGTTTGGTTTGTATTTTATTAAAATTTGTTTGTTTAGAGTAAAGAAACAAAATAAAACTTAAAAGAATACAATTAAAATTCAGCAAACTCTTTGGCGCACTTTTCGGTGCTTGAGATCCGCAGCGCCTCTTCCTCGTAATCATCGAAATTACTAGTGTCGCCGGGTCCTTTACACCGTGGCACGAAAGGCGCTTCGATTTTCTTCTGGAAAATCGAAATCCAGTCTGTGGATGCAAACCATTTCTGATTTTTTATATCGTTAACGCCGGCCTTAAGGTTGCCATAGCGTTTAGTCAAATCGACCTGCAACAAGTTGCGCAACAGATCTTTTAGGTCGGATCCAAAGTGTGAGGGGAAGCGCACCTTACCCGAAACGATTTTCTCGTAAATTTGTATGGGTTGGTCGGCAAAGAAAGGGGGATAGCCGGCAGCCATTTCGTAGACGAGCACTCCAAGGGCCCACCAATCAACAGCTTTGTTGTAGCCCTTTGAGAGAATAATCTCGGGGGCGAGGTATTCTGGGGTTCCACACAGGGTCCAAGTGCGACCCTTGACACGTTTGGCAAAACCAAAATCGGTTACCTTGAGGTAGCCCTGTGAATCAATCAGTAAGTTCTCCGGTTTCAAGTCCCGATATATCAAATCGAGATAGTGCAAATACTCAAAGGCGAGTACAATCTGAGCGGCGTAGAAGCGCGAGTGAGGTTCAGAGAAACGGCCAACCTTGCGCAGATGAGAGAACATCTCACCGCCGGGCACATACTCCAGCACCATATACAGGTTGGAGTTATCCTTGAAGTGGTAGCGTAGGGAAACGAGGAAGGGAAATGAAATGGCCTGCAGAATGCGCTTCTCATTAAGTGTGTGTTCGACTTGCTTCAGTTTGACAACCTTCTGCTTGTCGAGTATTTTCATGGCATAATAGTCTTTTGTCGGCTTGTGTTGTACAATCATGACGCGACCAAAGGAGCCGGTACCCAGTGTCTTGATGCGCTCAAAATCATCAAGACTAGCGGTATTTGTGGGATTACGGCGCCATTTATCCTCAAACTCTTCTTTGGCCTGTTCGAGAAACTCCTTAACAGTTTCAGCAGCATCAACCTTCTTGTTGGATGTGGTGGCGTTATTGCCCATTTTCGAGATGGTTCCAGTGAGCGCTGAGAGACGAAAAGTTGCTGTGGTAGACACTTGAGCGTCCGAACTATCGCTGCCGGCGACTGTATTAGTGGCCTGGGCGATAGGTGACGTAGTTGAGGACGAGTGTGGTCCTGTTGGCGGACTTATTTTGGTGGCTTTTTGTTGAGAGCTGGCAGCAGGATGCAGTAAAGAGGACGAAGACTGCGTAGGTGAGGTGGACGATGATGCCTGTGGCCGAGCAGTAGCAGAGTCCAATTTATTTGCCGTCAGCGATGGCGACGACTTGCTAGACGACGCGCCTGGACTGCTTGGCTCAAGCTGCTTAGCTAGATGTGACGACTCCTGCTGCTGTGTGCTCTTGTTGTCCTCGCCCGCTGCACTAGAGTTGTGATTTTTTTTCTTTTTTAAAAAGCTCAAAATATGTTTCGCAATTTTGGAAATTTATCAAAAAACCCGTATAAACAAAATTAATTAATTCTTCTATTTTTTCTCTTTCAACAGCGCTTTTTAGAATAAACGATGTCAGTTTTTTATCTTTTTTTTATTTCTTCTTGTTAATAATGAAATTGTGGCGGGAATTACTTTTTTTTTTGTTTGGTTTATTACTGAAGAAATATTTCTTTAATATCTTTGCATAATTCTTGTAATTTTTTAATTTTCTAATCACTTTTTATCTTATTTAATTAACAATTTATTTAAACTCTTTAATTTTCTATTTAACTGCAATGAAAGAAAAAAACAAAAGAATGAATTAATAAATTAATTTCTTTGATAATTGTTTTGTTAAAATAAATATAGAAATTTACTGTATGTCAAGTAAATGTAATTGTTTTATTTTGCTTTTGTTTTGTTAAAGTAGAAACAAGTGTTTATTTATACATTCAGGCACATACACACACTCCCCCATTCACGTCATACACATAAATTTCGATTGACAATAATTCAGGTTTTAACGATTTCATATGGGTACCAACTACAGGGGAAAAGAATTTTAGGTAATAAATTTAAACTACATACACTTGTTTGTGCCTACCTATTTCATTAAAACTAATCTTGTAAATGTAGGTACCTACTTAATCTCGAGTAAAAATATTTTAAACTACCCATCCATACCTATGCTGAAAATAAGCCAACATCTCTTTAAACTATCATTAAATACATACCTACAGAACAAGTCGATAATAAAGAATTAATTCACAATACCTAAGTATGTCCATATGTAGATACGTACCGACAGAAACGATAAAACAAATTTGAAACTGAAATTTTTAATGAATACCTATAAAGAACGATTTTTTTAAATAAGTCTGTCAATTTATTTTAAAAACATATTATTTGCCCCAGAAATAGTTTTTTTATGTACGTACCTACCTATTACTTGAATTAAAATAAATAAAATACCTACATATAGGATACCACTATTCTTTCGTTGAATAAATAAAATTCAAAATTATTTCCCATTTCTTTGGCCGATTTCAAAATTTATACTTTATATTGAAAAATACAACAAATTTTTTTTTATCTTTTATCCTTTTTTCTTCACCCTAATAAAAACAAATTTCCTTTTGTATAACTGATCGTTTATCACTTTTTTGTTTCTATCGGTTTTATGCCAGGGATGGATAAGTTGATATCTTGAATATTTATTGAATATTCTGAGAATGTAAAGTTTCCAAAATTACATATGTATGTGTTTTTTTAAAACTGTAAGTTCAATTTCTACATGAAGCTGTTTTTCATTAAACAGTTTTTGAGGAGCAAATGTGGTCCAAAAATCAAAAGAATCTATCCATTCCGATTTTTAAAATGTTTAAGATACAAAAATAATACTTTCTAGTAGTTACGTCTTTTCTCAAAATATGTGGCTAATACAAAATTAGAAACAATTTTTAGGTAATACCGACTTTGTTAATGAATTTGTAACATGTTTAATTTAACCTTAAAATATTTTTGTTCTGTGTTCAATGTGTTCCTTTAATGTTTTTTTTTCGAAATATTGTTCAAAAATTATTTTTAACAAAATAAATTTGAAAAAGCTCATTTCTTTTCATTTATTGTATGCAACACAGTTTTTCTTTTGTAAATAATAATCTGTCTTTCTAACGAACTTTTTTATTAAACACAGACCTGACAACTTACTAGTTCGTAAATTCGAAACCCTACTGTATATTTTAATGATTGAAATATGCTGAGGTATATTTTATAGCTTTAGATAGGTATTCATAATTACATAATTTTTAAATTTATTTTAAATAAACTCATTATCATTCAATTGAAACTTGTCAGGAACTAATTCACAATTATAACACTTTCCCATTCCTGCTTAAAACACGGTAAGGGAGTTAAGTTAAATTCTACTTTTTCACGCACTTTAAAATTATTTAACGAATTTTTTTGTTTTTGTTTCATAATACATATTTGAAGAATAGATATTTTAGGTTTTTTTTATTTATCATTTTTGGTTTTTATTTTAAAAACACTTGTTTAGGAATACATTAATGTATATGTATGTATGTGTTTGTTTTTCTTCTTCTATGTTTTTTAATTCTTCGTACACTTGTTTAGCAGGTAGTACGTTTTTCTTTTTTTATTATTGTTATTTTACTACTTTGTGGCTGTTGCTTTTTCTTTCGTATTATTCGTACTCGTTTTATTACGATTTTTTTCTAAACGAATGACTGCGTGAAGGAAGCCTGTATATGTGTGTGTGTATATGCATGATTACAATTTTTGTCGTTCATTATTATTTTTCGCTATGTACACATTTTTCAACTAATTTAGCCTCGATTTTTTTCGTTTTCCTATAGTGAATTTTCTTTTTTCAACTTTAATTTTATGGGCTCGAAAATATAATTTTACTTTTATATTTTTCAAAAATAAAAAACAATTCAAATGTATTCTTTTAATTTTCTTTTAATTATTTAGCTATTGAATAATCGATTTTTTTATTGTTATACGAGTTCGTGAAAGAAAATTTCAACTGAAATCCAATTAGAGCAAAATAATTCCAATTTGTTACGAACCTCTTTTTCTGGTTATTCTTGAATTGTTAAATCTTGTTAGATTTTTCTAAGTTGTTGTATATAAAAAAATGTGCAACCGCAAATTAAAATACAATAATTTTCTATGTAATTAATTATATTCTCTAATATTCAAATATGTATATATTTTCTTTAATTTTTAATTAGAAAAAATATTTCACTTCACAAATCCGCGAACCCGTTACGACATCTCAAACTTCGAAATACAGACAGAAAACTGAAAAGAAAAACGAAAAGAAATTCTTCTTCTCAAAGTGTGGCAAAATACTCGGTGTCGTCGTGTTCCATAATAATCGACGGCGTTGATATGTATGGAACAACGGCGGCTTTTATTTACGCTAATTATTATGATACATAGGGTGTTTTCTTTTTTAATATTTTTATCTAGGGAATCGAGAATCTAGAAAACATGCACTAACCGCACCTAAAATATAGTAGTGAAAACTAATATATATACACTTTTAAAAGTATTCAAAAAAATAAAAGTAATTGAGGGTTATATTATTTTATAATGCATGTTTGTTTTTTTTTACCAATATATAATATAAATACTATAAGTAGTATGTACATATTTAGGGCCTGTAAAAATTTTGTTAATGGTTTTTTTATATAAAAATAGTTTGAAATATTTGTTGACCATGACAGCCTTAGGCGAATCTATATCTATATAAAAAAATTAAAACAATTTTGTGTGTATGTCTATAACAGCACTGGTCACGAAACATATATATATATTTTGCATTCGTTTTGACATGTAATGTTAACTTATTGTCCTGATGGAAACGATAACCTTTCTGAATTTTAATTGTTCAGCACTTTGAGATTGCTTTTCGTTGCATTCGTTTTGACATGTAATGTTAAATTATTGTCCTGATGGAAACGATAACCTTTCTGAATTTTAATTGTTCAGCACTTTGAGATTGCTTTTCGAATTCAAATAAATTAGTTTTTCGGCATTTTCATGTAACCCTGTTTGTATAACAGGAAAACAAGCTTTTTTATATGTTATAATATGTTTTTTAGAAATGCTGCCAAGCTTAAGGAAAAACTAAAATAAAAACACGTGCAGCTGTTTATTTAAAACGTTTACAACAAGCATTTCCAAAAAGATCCTCAGTGAAGCGATTGGCCGAGAGGTTTCTCTATAAAGTTTATTTAAATAAGAAAAATTTTAACAAAAATTCCCAACAACTAAATTTGCAAAATGGTGAGTTCATTACACATGTGTTGTTTGTAGTTAAATAACTAATTTCATATATCCTATCAGACTGAAGAAGTTAATTCTAAAGCTTTTCCCTTGGCCGATGCCCAATTGACTGCTAAAATTATGAATCTTTTGCAACAGGCCTTAAACTACAGCCAACTACGCAAGGGTGCTAACGAAGCCACCAAAACTTTAAATCGTGGTTTGGCCGATATTATTGTCATGGCAGCAGATACTGAACCTATAGAAATCCTTTTGCATTTACCCTTACTGTGTGAAGATAAGAATGTGCCCTATATATTCGTACGTTCCAAGCAGGCCTTGGGTCGTGCCTGTGGTGTGTCGCGCCCCATTGTCGCTTGTTCGGTGACCACTAATGAAGGCTCTCAACTAAAGTCTCAAATCACTTCTATCCAACAGGAAATAGAAAGACTTTTAGTTTAAGGTTTATTAAAAGTATTCTACACGTAGAGTAGTAGTACTACTACCGCATTTTGTACAAAATATTTTTTACAAAAAAAATAAAAAATGTAAAAATTTTATATTTGTTTAAAGACAATTTCCTTCTGTGTTTGAAATTTTAGCTGTAATCGATAACAGACTATATTAACGCAATAAAATTGTTAACCATGGCTTGAAATCATTCATTTCAAAGACTTGTGTAACATTGATAATCTAAATCGATTACATTTGTATGTATGTGGGCAACATACCACATATTTAGTAATGTGCAATTTAACGGTTCATAGAGCATTGTTATGTTTCATAAAATATGTTTTGTGATTTTTTCATATATATAAGTAAAATTAATTATGTACTTCAAGAGAGTCATGCTCTAGAAACTTGCATTTATAAAACTGAGTACTACAAAATTCTTAAGGTTTATTTATTTTAGAAATTTTTTGCTTATAAATTTCCTTAGAATTTTGGGATTAAGATTATTTTTTCCTATAAACTTAAAGGAATATGCATTTGTCTCCTGTTTTATTATCTAGAAAATTGTTTAAAACCAATTTAAAAGCATATTATTAATTGTTATCTTTCCAAAACCTCGATTTTAAGCAGTATTCACAAGTTTAAGGCAGTATTCACAAGTTTATTCAAAATTCTGTTTAGTGTTCTGCTAGAATCATTCCTAAGGTTAATCATTGGAAAAGAAAATAAAGCTATAGATTTTAATTTATGAATTTCAATTTTAAATAATATTGTGTAAAAAATTTTATAGCCATTTTAGTATACACACAAATATTTGATGAAACTTTTCAAAATCTAAAACCTATATATTTGTGTTATTCTTTTAACAAAAACTTAGAATTAATTACTAAAAAAATTATCCACAATTTTTCTATTTGTATAAAATTTTATTAACAAAGATCAACTAAAGATTCCCAACAATAAAGCAAAATGAATAATTGAACAAGATTTCTTTTTTAGATATTTGTTTTTTTTTTATTGTGTTTTATGATTTTTTTATTATAAGTATGTATATTAATGTAAATTAACTGTTTTTGTTTTGTTTTTGTCTAAGTCTAATAAATAACATTGTGTATGTACCTATGTATGTGTCTGTAGTNNNNTTTTTTTTTTTTTTTTTTTTGTTTATAGATATAGAAGTTGGATTTCTTTTCAATTTTATTTAATTAATTCTATATTTAGCTAAATTACAAATCATGTCCAAACATAAAAGAAAATGTGATCGACCGATTGAAAGCTATGAATGATCTAATTTTATTGTATTATTTCTTGTATTTATCGGGTAATAATTTATTGCCTTTTTTTAGGTTATTGCAAAATTGTTTTTATTTTTGTTATTTCGATATTCTATAATTATATCTTTTAAGAGTTTTTTATTTACTAATTTGCAGGATTTTAAATGTGAAAAATGACAAGTGATTGCTTGATCTTCTTCAGTTTAGAGACGAATTGCGAATATTGAATATCTTTATCTTTTTTTAATTTTTTGTTTGTTTAGGTGATTGATGTTGTTTCCTTTTAGTTTGACTGGCTGACTTTTTCTTTTTACCATTTTAGTGCACAAATTTGCCCGTTTTTATTCAGATTTGTTGCATTTTAAATAATTTTGTTTTCATTTTAAATTTTTTACAAAACAAAAATTGCGAAAGTGAAAGTATTTTTTTAACATAATATTAGTGCGCAAAACTAACCGGAAATGTTGATAATTTGTTTTAAAAATATATTTAAAAATTAAAAATAAAAAAAAACGTAAAGAAGGAATAACATAAAATCCACAACAAATCCAGAGACTTGAAACGTTGAGGCCTAGAATATTTACTTTTTGTTTCTATAAGATAAAAAAGAATAAAAACAATTCATTAAGGGCCTTTATTTTATAAAACTGTAATAAAATTATATGAAATAATTGAAAACTTACCTAATTGCTCTATCCATAATATTATTAATACGTGTTTCCGAATAACCTGGTACTAGTTTGTGTATAATTTCTTTGAGAAACAGATCACTAACGCCAGGACGACTACGTTCGGCCAATTCAAATACAGATTTTAACTCAGCAATATCCAAGACATTCAGATTCTTATTAGAGTTACTGTTATATTTACGTTGTATCTAATTGTTTAATTAAAAAATTTTATTTTTCGCCATCAAAATTAATTTCATATGCAACAACACTTACATCAGAGAGTATAGGAAATAAAAAATTATTTAGACAGGGACTATTGCTTGTTATTAAACGATTGCCATGCCCGCTGCTGCTGCCACCTGCACCACTACCGCTGCCCATATTTTTATGATTAACATTGGACATAGTGGGTGAAAGGGCAGCATTTGTGTGAGACTCGTGATTGATAAAGTCTCTGTTGGCGTGTGTATTGCCATTGTAAACATTGCCCATACTGCTGCTTGTAGCCAACATATGACCGCTGCTGCCAACACCAGACGATGAAGACACAGCAACTGAAGAATGTGAAGCTGCCATAGTACTGCGCCGCAGAGATCTATCATTTTCGTCGTCAGGTTTGTTATGATCCAATAACTGTAACTGCATGGAAATTTAAATACATTAATTAGAATTCACTGATTGTTTCCTTAAATTTTTTATTAAAAGAATTTTTAAATTTACGACAATATCATTTAAAAATTAAAGAAACTTAAACGGTTATTTGAACTATAAATCACAACCATCATAATTTCTATAAATTTAGCATTTGTAACGTGAATTTAAATAGAAATAGAAAAAAGTTTTTAAAAAAATTATGGTTAAACTTTAAATAATAGCGACTTTTAAAAATTTAAAAATAAACTTTTATAAATTTAATGTTTGTTTTAAAGTATCGTTTTTTTACATCATAAAAATGTTTATTCATGTTTAAATTGATTTTTAGCATTAAATTGCAAAGAACATTCATTCGTTAATTTACAGGAAAAATTTCATATAATTCCGTTTAAAAACAAAAATTCAAATCAGGGTGTGCCAAATTTTAAATAACCTTCATTAACTACATAGAGGCCCTATGTACCTTATAGGAAGATAAAAGGATTATATGTATAAACTATCGACATAGTAATGTGATTTATTCACCTTCTAATTAAGGTCATAGATTATTGATTACATTTCAAAAGAGATCACAAATATCTTTGCTATTAATAGGCCAATTGGGCAAGGGTATCCACAAATGTATATTAATGATCTTCAAAGTACATACATACATTTATGTGGAAACTGAGGCTAGAATGTTTCCTAAAATCGACGTTAAGATTACACCTGTCAAAAATATACTTATTAGCATCTTAGATATCTATTGATGTTATATACGGAATAATTTACATATGTTCATGCTTAGTATATACCCTCTGCTATGGTGGAGAGTATAAAAACACATTTTTTTTTTTGTAAATGGTCTCCAATTTAACAACATCTACCTATTTTTATTTGTTAACGTTGATAAAAATAATTATCTGTTTTTGGTAAGTTGTTGTTATCGCAAAGCAAACAATATACGTATGAATGTTTGTATGTATGTAAAATTGTTATTTAGTGTGTTATTGAGTTAATTTTCTGTTTCTGTTTGTTTTTGTTTTTTTTTTTGTTGGTTAAACAATCTATAAACGTAAATGATTAGGAAATTTAAGAAAAAGCATTACCGATGAACGTCTCTCAATCTCGGCATCTATTGAGGCGGTACGTGTAGGCCTAAGATTAATTTTTTGTTGTTCCTTGTAGTTCGTGCCAGATGAACTGCTCTGCATAGCGCCCAGTCCACTATGTTTCGAAGAACTTTCCAAATTACTAGTCGAAGAGACATGCATGTGTTTTTGGGACAACTGCTGTTGCTGCTGTTGGGAAGAGGAGGATAATTGGTGAGAAGAATGCTGCTGTTGTTGTTGCTGATGATGGTGATTAGATTCGCGTGTATTAGACGAGGAGGAGGAGGCGGAAGAATTTGAGGACGCTACAGTTGTGACGGAAGATGGCACCATCGGTGTAGAGGAAGAGGTTGCAGATGCTGATGATGAAGATGTTGTGGTTAAAGTTGCATTATGGGTCGTAAGGCTGTTGTCACGTTTTTGTGAATTCAACAAAGAGCTACTGCTTTGCTGATGCTTGCTATTGCTGCTACTGTTTAGCAGCGAGGCCGGCGTTAATGTTTCAGAAACTCCTTGGGCTAGTTTATCCATTTTAAGTTCTTGCTCTTCAAGCCTATTGAAATGATTGGAACTCATTTTATGTGCATCACTATTTACATGTAATCCTTTGACCGTCATTATCCACGGTTCATCGGTATTGCACCCCGGCTTAGAATCATCACTTAAAAACAATAATAAAATACTTTTCATATTCATTTTTTTAAATAATTTTTTTCTAGATAAACTTACGAATCGGAATTTTCTGATTCTGTTTCGCTTTCATCGCCTTTTTGTTGTTTCCATTTTTTGTAGCGATCAATCAAGTCAATAAGGTACGAATTTTTCTTGGCTTTTTTTATAAAAGGATACTTGAGTAATTCTTTCGCTGTGGGACGCTGCAAACAAAAAAAAAAACAATGTTATTATAATTTTATTTTCTTTGTTTTTGTTGAATTTTTTCTTACATTCTCGGGATCCTTGTTAAGGCACGCTTCAACAAAATCTTTAAAGGATTTCGTATAGTTACCCGTCAATTGTGGCGGATTATTTTTAGGTATGAGAAATAAGACACGCATTGGATGTAGTTCCGAATTGGGCGGCTCACCCTTCGCCAATTCTATAGCCGTTATACCCAGCGACCATATATCGGCCTTTGAGTCATACATAGATTGCTTTATAACCTCGGGAGCCATCCAAAATGGTGTACCCACAAATGTATTACGTTTCGAAGTGGTATTTGTCAACTGACCAGCCACACCAAAATCGGCCAGTTTAACATCACCCATTTCGCTAAGCAATACATTAGCCGCCTTAATGTCACGATGTAATTTCCTTTCCGAATGCAAATAGTCGAGGCCCTTGAGTACTTCACGCAATATAATCGCAATATGCATTTCTTCGAAAGAACCAGCTTTCATTAGATCCAGTGCTGAGCCACCACCCAAATATTCCATAATAATCCAGAGTTTTGTTCCTTTAAGAAAGGAGCCATAGTATTTGGTGACAAAAGGCGAATCACACTGCGATAACACCATAATCTCCTGTTGTATATCTTCGATTTCATCTTCGGCTTCTTCCAGGTCAATTATTTTTATGGCTACCACCTACACGAGATATAAAACATTAAGTAAAGTAATTCATTATTAACTATCATTCCTTAATCGAACCTGTTGTGTACGATTGTCAATGCCTTTGAAAACTTCGCCAAAAGAGCCCTTGCCAATACGCTCTTGCTTTGTGAAGATTAGCTCCGGGTCGACTTTTTGCTATGGAAAAAAGTAGACAAATATTATTTTTCAATAATTTTACTAAATAACACTAACTACAGAACGTGGTATAAAACTGAAAACTAGCTTTCAAAACTCGCATTTTCTACCATTTTTAATTACTCGATACTATTAAGAACTTTTTGATTTGGTATTTGATTGTGCCGAATCCGCAATTTTGAATTTAATTTCATCTTTTATTACATCAAACAAACGACCTCAGGAAATTTGACTTTAGTGTTATTAACATGGACAATAGAAAATTGCATTTAAAATTTTTAAAAGAAACTAGTTTAATAGGTATGAACTCAAAAAGGTTTTATAAGTTTTGCAGTTATCGGCACATTATTTGTCCCTATGCTCCTTATAGGAATGAATTTATATATTCGTCCAAAATCCCATAAAATTCCGCTTTCCAAAAATTAGGTAAGCGATCAAAAATCTGTAAAAAAAATATGACTTTCGAAACAAATCTCACTACAAATAGGTACATATATTAAAAGCTTTCCTTAGCGAACTTTCCGCAGGTACGTCAATACTTCATAATCTTTCCATTTAAAAATTTACCAACAGTTGGTAACCCTAAGATGTTAAATATGTGTTTGTTGGTAAAACTTTTATAAAACGAGTAAAAAAAAATTAAATGCACAAGAATGTGGTTAAAACGTAAAAAATGCGATAAAGTACAAAAAATAAAATAAGCAACAAATAGCAATTGATGATCTCATTTTTTATTTTTGATAATGACGATGGAGTGCTTAGGAGCAGGCAGAAGTTAGCCCTTATCGTAATATATTATTGATATACATACATATGTACATAAATACGTATGTATGTAAAGTGAAGAACAGAAGTAACACGATCGACTTCTCAATAAGTGAAATGACTTAAAACTTACCTCTGTCCACGACATAGTTGTTATGCAGTTGGAGGTGACGATGGGCTGCTGATGAAAGCAGTGGCACTTTGTCAAATTGCCCCGGCACTCGTTGCAACTATTGTCGTTGTGGTCCACACTAAGCTATGGGTTCCTCTTCCGCCTTTTGCAAGTTTTGCAGATGAAAAAATCAAAACAAGAAGACACTTCTCCCTTAATTGAAATAACAATGATCCACAACGTCTACCACTACTTCCGTAAACATCAGCAAGATCAGCAGCAGCAGGGGCAGATACAGTACAAACGTTCGCAGCACTAACTCTATTCATACAAAAGTACCAAACACACCTTGGGAAATGTTATTGGTGTTTTAAGTGCGCAAGCAGCTAAAAAACGGTAAAGAAAAAAAGGTTTGTGTGCGTGTGTGTGTGTAAACTTATCGTGGATCCCTTTTTTCTTTGTTGCTTGCAAATGTACAAAACAAAATCTGTACCAAATAATATATTAACTGATATTGATTGTCAGCAAGCCAACCAGTCAACAGTGTGGACTTAAACGGGAACAGTTTGAATATCTATCTTCTAAATACCGTATTTATTGTGTTTCTTGTGCCACTTCTTCGTTAGCTGTTGTTTCGCAACTTGCTGCATTCACACCAGCTACAACATACATACACACGTTAACAAATAATGTATTTTGTGTTATTATACGTATTTCTTTATTCAATGTGATTTCTTTACTACGCTACGTTTACAAATTCGTTGCCAGCCAGTTATCTTGTCAGTTTGTCAGCCAGCCAATCTTTTGCCTGCTGTAGTGGCCCTTTATTTAGAGTTTTCCCTTTTGAAATTTTCGTATTTGTCTCGTAGACAAATTAACAAAACATATTCATTCACACTTGGCTCAAGTTTTTTTCAATAGTTAAATTCTTTGTATGTTGGGTTTCTTTTTTATGCTTTTTGCATATAAATTAGAATTAAATTTGGAATTCTTTTTTTTTCTTATCTGTTCCGAAACACAGATCTTGTTTTACCACTTCTTTTTCTATTTTATTAATTTCTTCCACTTACTTTGTTTTCAATTTGTTTTTTTATTGTCTCTCGTTTTTTTTTTGCTGTAAAATATTGTCTCTTTTTATTGTTTTTGCTCTTAAATTGTGACAGCCTTTTTTGTTAATCAACTTTCTTTTTTTCAACGTTTGTGATTTTGCAGAATAATTTATTACAAATATTTTTTTGATGCACTTTTCACATTAAATAATTTTTGTTAAATGTTTTACAAAAATATGTTGCGGTAGTTTTTATTGTTTAAAAAAAGGCAAATTTATAATTTTATTAACAATAAAAGTTATGTAAATAAGTCAAATAACTTACTACTACAATTATTCTTTTGGTGTTTTTGCTCTATGATTCTTTACTAATTTCTTTTTTTTCATGTCAGTAACCAGTGATGGTAATTTAGCTACAATATTGACAAATTAAGCGATAGTTTACAAAGTCTTGCTCTTATAAACATTGTTGAAATAAAAGTTTGTGCGTTTGTTTTAAATAAAATTGTTATTAAAAAACGTTTTTACAGCCTTCAAAAAAAAAAATACAAGAATTTTATCTTCTAGAAAAAATTTTAAATTAATTTAAGTGTTCTTAATTATATGTAGGGAACAAAAAATATTTTTCTTAAATAAAAAAAAAATTAAAAATGTTTAATAGGTATGTATCTTTTGAAACTATCAATGTTTTTATGTTTAAAAAATTTTTAGTTTACATATTTTCATAAAATTGAACTAAACTTTTTCGTTGTTTTAGAAAACATATTGTTGTATGCGACGAACTTGAACTATTGACTAAGAATTTTCGCTTACTAGATATATAAAAAATTGGTGTAACTAAATATATTTACGCAAGTTTAGCGACTGACCAGGCCAAATTTGAACAGATTTTTAAATATAAAAATATGAAAAGAGAGACGTATCGAAGAAATAAGTTTTTTACATGTTTTGTCAGAAAAAGTTACCATCACTGCCAGCTGCACAAACGTGATATATCAGAAAGCTAAAAACGTTAGCTCTTGCTTGTCAGCTGTTTGGAATTATGGTGTTGCCAGAGAGAAAAAAGTGTTTTATATAAAGTGTTTGCTTTAAAGTACATGTATATTTACTTACTAGTTTTATTTTGTAAAATTCTGAATATGTATTTTTAACCAGTGCTTTCTAAATAATAAACAAATATTTAAGTGGCTACTAATTCTGTATTTGAGTTTCAAAGTGTAGCATCGGAAAAACAAAACACCGTCAAAATTTTTGCACTAAACATTTTTTGATAGAATAATTTAATATGTGGAAAACAGAACTATTAACAATTACCAAAAAGTGGTAAGTAAAATAAGACCACCATAAGAATTTATAAAAGCTTCAAGGTCATAATTAAGCAAACAAACTAAACAATTGGTGCTTGGCTATACTTATGTATATACATATGAATATATGCTACAGGGTGAGTATTATATTTACAATAAAAATATTTTTTCTGGGAGACAGCAAATTGCCGCCAAATCGGTCCAGCCGTTCGCAAGTTATGCGCTTTTCCTTTCTTTTCTTGAACATGCGGTATTTATTTTAACATGCAGTATTTTTTTTGAACATGCGGTATTTATTTTACATGCAGTATCTTGCACGTATTCACACCGTTTTAGAATGAAGACACAGACCCTTCCTTCATTGCGCCACAGGGGGCTGTTGTTTTATGTTGACAAAAATACATTTTGTTTTGAGTGAGTGTATTTATTTAGTTTTTTCAAGATTTTCTAATTTTCCGGCAAACTTTTCCTAACTTTTTTTACGTCGAAGCCTGGTAACCTTTATTACAAACATTTTAAAAAAAAAATTAGCCAAATCGGTGCAGCCGTTCGCAAGTTATGCGCTTTTCCTTTCTTTTCTTGAACATGCGGTATTTATTTTAGCATGCAGTAAAAAGCGGATAAAAATTTGCGTTTTTTATATAATATAATAAAATATTAAGCTACCTTTACTGTATAATTTAGTATATACATGAACCACGTGCAGCACGTTTTTTGACCGTTTTTTTGCTAATTAATTGTGTTCTAAGTAGCTTTTACTGTATAATTTTCAATTTAGCTTAGAACAGAACCGTTTATTTTTTGTCTTGTGGTATATTTTTTTATTTTTATTTTTCAAAAAAGACACAGGAAACAAAATATTTTTTAAGTTATTTAAATCCGTTAGTATGTACATGCATATACATATCTATATATAAAAAATAGTAACGTGACTGATTGATTCATCATCGCACAGCCCAAATGCATATAGGTAGAGACATGTACTTTGGACTGTTGGTTCCTCTCCTGTTGTTTAGATCCACTAAGAATAATTTATGGAAATTCAAATATTTAGGTTGTAAAATAGGTTAAAACGGAAAAAGTCGGTAACCTTATATCTGCTAAACTAGAAAAGATACAAACAAAATTTAAAAAATACTGTTATCTATTTGTTTCTAATTTGGGTGCTTTTGGTGTTTTTTTTACAAAAACTTAAAAGTGTACTGATACATACTTATGTAGGTACAATGGTACATACATATGTATGTACATATGTATGTATGTATGTATATTTAAACCAGAGTTTAGTTATATTAACAAATACCTTCTTTGTTAAAAATAGTTTTATGTGTTGTTTGTTCGTATCAATATTTCTAAAATAAAAGTGATGACTGTGTTATAAAACCTACATTCAGAAAATTTATATGAACGAAATTTATTTGTACGAAGTATTTTGTATTTACGCACTTTTAAAGGCTTTCGTAAAATGTATGAAATACTTGAATACTTTTTGCAAAATGAACTAAACTATTTAATCGATTATATTCACTGTAAAAAAATAAATTTTTATATCAATCGATTTTTTTAGCAACAATTTTCTTATTTCTTTTACTTTGTGTGTTTTTTTTTTAAGGAAATGAAAATAAAACATAAAAAACAATACTTCTTCTACAATTTAACAAATCTGCAGAAATTATTGCAGCTCTACGAATATAAACAAATGTTACCGTGTGTGAGTGCGCAGACTATACAGTGGTATTTTAAAGCTAAGGTGCATATCAGTTTTTTTATTAAAAAAATGAAAAGAAAAAGTGAAAAATTTTTTTCTTAAACAAAATTTAAAAAAAATGTATATTAAAAAATAGATAAACATTTTTTTTAATTTATTTTGATTTAAAGTAATAATGAATAATACTTGTTGAATAAGTAAAGGTAAAATAGTTAAAATTTAAACTTTGCAATTGTAAGTTTAAAGTTAAACGATCCCATAGCCAAAACAAAAACGTTATAATGATGACAAACATATTCAAATAGTTTTGCATTAAATTTTGAAAACTTTAAATAAAAACATAGAAAATATCCTTAAAAAAGAATGGGTCCAAAAACTGTATATAAAAGGCTTATTAAAAATTATCTATAGCAAGAATTTTTATATAAGTATAGTATATATTTTTTAACTAAAAACCTTCCTTTTATTTAGGGAATTTTTAAAAATATTTTTTTTATAGTGATGATTTGCTGTTCCTCTTTTTAGGCCTTCGTCTGTTAATAAACGTACGTGTGTGGTATTAAAACAAACAAATATTTGTTCAAAAACTTTTAAAAATAAGGAAAAACTAGTAAGAGCGTTATATTCGGCTATACCGA
>NDXZ01003174.1:10569-21737 GCA_003055125.1 Paykullia maculata | reverse complement strand
CTTAACACATGTGTGTGTGTGAAGGGTATAAAAATATCTTATAATTTGGTTTAATATTGCCTTTTTTTAAATTGTACTAAGAGAGGCATAGGGCAAAATAAAGGCAACATTTTTGTCAAAACATAAAATGTTACTATGCATAATTTCAGTATATGCCTTCATTGCTAAGCATTTACTTTTGAAAACTTGCTTACTATATTTAGAGTAGGAATGAAGTAATTGCAAACATGTTATTTACGAAGTGGGTTATCCCATATACAACTCATGCTTTTAATAAGCGATCTTGTAAGCAGCTAAATATTAAGACGGCATTTCCAAAGGGTTTATATGTAATAAAGTATTTTATGTTTGGATTTGAAAATTCAAAAACAACAATCTTTCCTATTGTTTGCTTTATTTTATTTTCTTAAAGTAATATGTAACTTGACTATCAAATTTTATTTGTCAAACAACTGCTTTTAATTAATATAAAATATTTAACTTTGAATTTACTGTTTACTACTGTTCAGTCAAAAATTTAAATTTTATATATACATACATATTTATGAATATATTTTTGCATTTTTTCATGTAAAATACATAACAAATACATTTAAAATTTCTTAAATATTTATAAAAATTTGTTGTTATACTGTAATTTTTTTATTTTGTTTTAATTTTTTTTTTAAGTAAACAATACCCTGGAGTAAAATTCAATGTAAATGTAAGTAACAATAATAATATAAAAAAAACAACATACTGTACATACATACAACAATAGCATTACTCTCTTTGTTGTTGTAGTTATTGTTTTGTGTTATTGCCTTTGACAAGGCTGATGTTATTTTGCAACGAATAAACATCAACTAAAGACTAGTGTTTCCGATTTCGGTGTTTAAACATGAAAAAATAAAATTTTTTGGATAAACTGTAAAACTCTTGTGCAATTTCCGTGTAATTTTACGTAAAAACTTTCAGCCTTAAATATCTCAGTAACACTTTGTTATTAATTAAACACACACACACAGCTTTTAGTAATAAGTAATTTAAATTTTTTAATTTTTTTTTGATATTTTTTCGGTAACAGGAGCAGCTTTCTTTCTTAGATCATTTTGAACAAAAAATATATGTTTCTTTTGGCTTAAAATTTGTATTTGACTAGTTTGATTATTTTTTAGTTTATTTTTTCTTCAACATTTTAAGACTTATCTTATCTTATTTCTTTTCTTGCTCAATTTGATTTTTCACTTTTTTCATTTAATAATAAGTACAAAATCTAAGCATTTCAGAACAAAAAATGATATAAAATTTTTCTAAATTTTTTTTTAAATACTAGGCAGCTAAGAGAAATCTGAAATGAATACCTTTTGCCAATTCTTTGGCCCCTGCTTTTATTTGTTTTGCTTACAAAAGACAACATCAGATTTTTTTCTGTATAACTTTAACAATTTTGGATAAGTTTGTAGCTTTTACTAAGTAAAATTGAATCGTGATGTCGGCAACACTGCTACTCACACGTACTTTAAATACAATATTGTTAATATGTGAATTTATACATTCATATGTACGTATGTATATCTACATCAAGCCTACACATGTAAACAATATTCATGTGTCTAAATATAAAACAATATTTTGTATAGAAAGCAGCAACAATTTGACAGCATCTAAACAAACACGAACTGATGGTAAATATTTTTTTATGTTAATATTTTTTAAACATTTTCATGTCAACAACAAATTTATGCTATAAAATTTGATGCTTTGAGAAAAGCGGAAAACCGGTTGACTCTTAAGTTAGAATATTTGCTGAAAGAACAATAATTGTTATTTGTTTTGCTAAGAAATACTTTTTTTCTGCATAAAGCTACTTGGGACTCTTAAATTATAAACGTTAAATATTTAATTTTGTTTTTTTTTTCTTTTATAGATTTTGTTGATTTCGTTTAGAATTTCATTAAAAAGAAAAATACTTAATATGTACATATTTGTTAGAGATTGGAAGTGAAACACAATACAAAAATGTTATTATTTAAAAAGAAACTCAGTTACTCTAATGCACAGTGTTTTAATGTTCATACTGGATGCACAGTGTAACAAAAAATTAGTAATTTTTATCACCATAGCTTAGCAAGTAACCACCCTGTTATTGGAGAGCAAAGTACGGAGTAAACATTTAAAAATATTAAACGTTTACGGAAGAGTCAAGAGACATTAACAAGGAGATGTTCTGCATAGGTAAGACTATCACAAAAGTCTGCTTAAAATATATTGGCCACATTGCACACAGTGCAAGAATTTAAGTAAAAGTAGAAGAAAACCCAGTCTTATTTACAATTTAAGAATAAGCGATAGACAGGTTTGTCAACAACAAAACACAGGATTTTGGCTACAGAGGATCTAAGAATAGTTCATTAGCATGAGCTACTCTCACTCAAGTTTAAGGCAGCAAAATATTTGTAAATGCAGCCGGTTCTCTAGGTAACCTGTTAAAATCTTATTCATAATTTTAAAAAAATTAAAGCATAAAGTTCATTTAGCGTCATGTTGTACAATCTTTAAGCCCACAGAAGTGCAAACAATATATAATTTGTGCAAGAAAAATTAATTAATTTTAAAAACTACTTTTACATACCGAAATATGTTGGACAAAAATTAAGGAGAAAAATTCGAACTTAGCTAAAAGTTATTTAATAATTTTGGACTTTATTTAATTATTTTACTAGGACTAAATTGCATTTGATTTATTTAATTCTTTTAATATAACTTCAATGGGACTTATTTCACCATGCCCTTTTTCCCTTATTACCCATTACCAATGAAGATAATACTTCAAGATTTTTTTGCTAACATTAGACAATGATTTTCCAAAAGCAATACAAAAACAAAGAAAATATTTCCAGCCATTTCCTACTTTATTTTCAATTAATGAAATCAATTTGACCATGATGTCCAATTTGTGCATTCTCTGGTAGCCTCAATTAGAATACAAATTCTATGTAGTTCATTCACACGTAGCTCATTCAATTAACTTAATTTTATACTTGAAGTGTTTGTGTTTGCTTGATTATTACTTAATAATAATAAAAAAAAATAGAGAAAGAGCATAGAAATACACTTTGAATATTAAGAAATCTTCGTGAGAAATACCACAATATACAAACGAATAGAAAGAAAAACAGAAACAAAAACAACTCACTTTTCATTTATACATACATACATACATACAAACACATACACACGTACTTTTATTTATACAATTTAACTAAGAATGCACATACACAAACATACATACTTAGATTCATACACATTTATAAACGACGTCTAATCAACGCATTCAATAACATTGATTGAGCACGTACTGTGTGTGTGTGTGTGTGTGTGTATTGTCGCTACAAAAAATTTCGTTTTTCGAAGTCTTATCTACATGGATTTTTAATAAATATCAAATGCAATACAAACAACAGCAACAGTATCTCGTATATTGATCAATAAAGCTGTTAAAGCTTAAACAACAAAAACAATTCAAACAAAATTGAAAGGGAAAGAAGATTGTCCTAGGAGAAAAATAAAAAGTGCTAGAAACAAATAAAGTTAAAACAAAACGAAACGTTTTAATATGATGGATTACATTTTTGTTTTGTTCTTTTGAGGGGTAACACCAAGGCAAGGATATATATATGTAAAAAAATATAAATCTAAAGAAAATAACATCATTTATTTACTACATATACAAATTGTCACTGCCGAATATTTGTATATTTGTGTATAGAAAAATTTGACGTTTCGAAATGACTTTAATATTAAACATAACTTCCATTAAGAATTGTATTGAAAAAATATATAAACAAATAGTTAAAAATTATTTCCTTTTTGAAACATTAAAATTTTTATACAAAAAGTGCTTTTTCCATCTTATTCTTAAAAAATATATTTGAGCAGATATTTTACTTCTCCTTAAAACATAGTTTTTTAGTTATAAAGAAGAGCTACTTTAAGACCTCTTTAAATTAAAAAAATAATAATAATAAACTACTACAAAAATTTCACAGATATAGTTTTTTGCGAAAAATTCATTTATCAAAAATTATTAAATGTGACACGACTAGTTTAACAAACATCTCCCGTATAGTGTGTTTTCTCTTTTCTATATATTTTCTATATTATCAGAAGTTTAAATTCTTATGGACTGTATTTTTTTATATTTAAATTAAAAAGAAAATGGGCGCAAAGTAAGAACTACATTCTAAATATTACGCCCACTTACCATACAACACGTATTTCCCATGATTTCACTAAATTAGAATACGTTTTTGATGATGTTAATTTACGTTTTTTAGTGGTGTTTGTAAAAAAAAATGTATATTTAAAGCCTATAGTACACGACATGTAAAAAGCAACATGCGCATGTGACTCTGACGTAATTTTGTCGTCATCATTTAACGACATTTGCTACATGTCGTGTACTTTCACTTCCTAGCTTTAAAAACACTCATTTACATTTCATATACCATCAAAATCTTACCGCACGTAGCCCCTACAACTTATTTTAAAAATCTTACCGATATGCTGAATATGTTCGTGACGTCAGAGTCACATGCGCATGTTGCTTCTTACATTTGTACTATAGGCTTAATTCACGTTCAGTGAGTATTTTCAACGAATATATAAAAAACTATATATTATTAATTTGTATTAGAGAAGCTTTTAAAAATTCCTTAATAATATCCCTCATGCCACTTAAAAACAATATTTTGTTATGTAGCCTTTAAATATTTACCCTAAGTTCTTAAGGCTTTCGTAAAAGTAACAATAAGGCAACGGGGCTATATTTTGATTTTGACTCATCCCACAAAATGCTCTTCCACCCGTTACAAGCTAAAAACAAAATTGTAAAATGCTTAAAAAAATTGTGTAGGTTATATATGTAATAATATATAAATAACTTTTTAGCATAATCTAAGAAAATCAAAAATAGTCATAAAAATTACATTTTGCAACTACTTTCGTTGGCAAAAGATGAAGCTAATATTTATAAAAAAATATAATAAATACTTCTTTATACTAATAAATATTTTGATTATTTTTATATATTTTCCCCCGCGGTAACAAGCATTCAATATTCATAATTTTGTTTCCTTTCATTTTTTAACATAAATAAATTTACCCCTAAGAAAATTCTTAAGAGTTTAACTCTATCTGACAAGTATTTCATAAGTATTTCGAAATCTTTGTATTTATGTTAACCAAATGCCAACGGCCTCTTTTTGTGGAGTATCGTAAAAACTTCACAAAAGTAATTACAAAAGTATGTCTAAGTATAGAAAAAGATTTTAAAAAAAGTTATTAAAAGTTAAATTCCATTCTATCTGCTGCTTAACAAGAATCTTTTTATTGTGCAAGCATTGAGTTTTCGTATTCTTCTTCTTTTTTCACATTTTTATACGACTTTATTTTTTCCAATCTGCATTAACCAGGTTCATTGAATTTTTCATAGACCACTTGAGTGAAGAAGCGGATAAAAAAAATTGTTGATTGAGCATAAAAGTGCACAATATCCGCCTGCAAAAAGGCATTGAAATCATAAAAATCAAACTCTTAACAACAATACACTGAAATCGCTTTTATATATTTTTTTTTGCTCTCCACAAAAAAAAATCGCAAATATATATACACATATATATATATATAAATGGATTTCTGCTATACACTAAATGAAAAAAAATGTCAATAAAAAAAACGAAATCAACTATATCACACAAACAATACCACTTGACTTGTATATGAGATTTTAACAATGTGTGTGAAGTGAAAAAAAATAAGTAAATAAATAGTATTTCAAATTGACATTTAATAACAAAAAACCCAACTGCATGAAAAGTCTTTATTTATATATGTACTATGATTACAAAACCAATTCCATGAAAATTTTATAAAAAAATAATCAATCACAATCATTCATAAGAGTCACTTTCCTCTCGTAATTGTTTGAAAAGTTCAACAACATGTTTGAATGAAAACAATTACAATGCGCAATTATAAGTAATATTAAGTAAATATTAGTTTAGTTATTTTTAAATATTTAGGTTTTAGAAGTAATTAAAAAATAAAAAAAATATATATATTATTTTCCAGAGTATGAACAAGTGACATTTAAAAATATTTCTTTAGTATTAATTGAAGTTAAAACAGTTATTGAGATTAGAAAATATATATCAATTTGGTTTAAAATTAAAACTAAAAACAGTAAATTATTTTAGGGTATATTTTTGCAAACATAAAGCAAACTATTTTGCTAAAAAATTTTTAATAATCCCTGATATATCATTAAAAAATATTTATATATATATTAATTGATAGGTTTATTTAAATATTTATTTATTATGGTTTATGGATAGATAGAATAAATTAAGAAATACAATAAAATATACATTATTAGTTGTTTTAATACAAAATTGTACTATGTTTAACAGTTATATTTAAAGACATGTCTAAAATATTATACAATTTACTATGACTATAACTAAAAATGTCAAACGAACGGCATCGTGTCTGTCCCAAGTAACTTTGGACACACCAAAATTATATACTAAAAAACCCAGATTTCATATTTTTTATATTTATATAATTTTTTATATTCATTATGTTTAATTAATATAAGAATTAATTATTGTAAAGTTCTGGGTTAAATTGCGGTTTTTGTTTATCTTTTACTTCGAAAATGGAAGAAAAAGCTTTTTTTTTAACCGGTTCTTAAAACGGTTTAAGTCTTTTTATCCCGGGCTTTGCTCACTTGCTTTTGAACTATCAATCTGTTAAGTCACACATACTTGAAATTTATCTTTTTTTTAATACAAAAAAAAACATTTATTATTGTTAATAAAACTAACAAACCCCCCATTGAAGTGGAAATTACAATATAAATTACTGTGGTTTTGCATCAGAACCCAAATATTAGGTAAGCTCGTACCCAATATCTACTTTAAGGAACGAAGATTAATTCTAAATTTTCTCTTCCCTTATTTAACCCTATTTATAATTACTCACCATTTGTGCTGAGTAATTATAACAAGCAAAATCTGTCCCATAGATTTTGCTTTTTATAATAACACACGTTATTACAGTGTCCTCATTCTGTTCTTTACATAACCTATAAAATTCAGTATAAAAAAAGCCAAACAATAACGAAAGGTAGGTTTCACCTAAGAATACTTTTCCCAAAATCTGCTTTAAAACTGCTGTGTATTAAATACAAATGTATATCTGGTATAATTATTGATCTATTTTAACAAATTTTAATAGGGTTTGTCTTTGGCCTACATAACAACCTTGTACCAAATTTTGTTTTAATGAACCATTGTAAAATCAGATTAAACCTAATTCGTTTAATACATTTTTAAACAGATATTGCGTGCTTTGAAGTTCGTTTGAATTTAAAAACTATTAAGACTTTGATACACAAAAAATCATTGTTCTACCCTTCACACATGTGGCAGGGGTATATATAGGTTTGTCATTCAGTTTGTAATTTCTAGAATATTCATTTGCGACCGTATAAAGTATATATTTTCGGGATCCTTATAGATAGGAAAGTCGATATAGTCCTGTCCATCTACCAATATGCCCGGCTGTTTGTGTGTCAGTTGAAATCAAGTTTTCGTTGATCCCATAGGTTACCTGGGGTTTTATGTGGTATCAAACTTTTGGAAATATTTTCAAAAAAATCAGTATTAAAAACTGGCGATATCCATCAATAACCGGCTGAAATATAAGCAAAAAAAAACGACCACCTTTTTTTTGTACAAAGAAGATTAATATTTTGCAGTTTTTGGATAATCTATAGACATGTTTCAAAAAAATTCGACTAATTGGTCCATAATCTGCAAAGATATAGGTGAAAAACCTATGCAAACAAACATAGATACAAACATATATACATACATACATGCACACACTTTCTATTACATACCTACACGTGGTGAAAGGTATACAAGATTTGGCAAATTCAAGTATAACGCTCTTACTTGTTTTAACTCCTATCATACACTCACATTAAGTCACGGTACTGAGTAATAATTTGTTTATTCTTTGGAATATCAAAGAATATACTCTTGCGTTAGTATAACGAGCATACTACCTTATGTCATGCTATAAATAATCTTTAAAATTATGCATAATTTTCCATCACTAAATTCTTTTTAATATAAGACAAAATACAGTTCTTAAAAAGAAATAGTGAATATTTAATTTTCATTACTTTCTTATATCTGTCTCATTTAAATAACATACCGCATGCATTTTAATTACATTTTCCACAAAGCTTTTTATGTCATTCTATCAAAAGCCTTAAGGTTCACAACGTCTGTCTTGGAATTGTCATATTGCAGTGGTAAATGAATGCAGCAGTGTAAAAGACAAAAAAATAAAACGAAACGAAACGAAAACACCAAAGAACCAAAATTTGTATGTGATTGCATTTCGATAGCATAAAGTGTCGAGAAAAATCAGGTGAAATAATAGACTTATAAACTTGCACACACACACACACATGCACATTTGCTCTACACGCAGAGGCAGTTGTACATATGGAAAATCACTCACAATTAAATTGATATTTGCTGAAATTGATAGGAGAGCAGTGTTTAAAGGCTCCATAAATTCTCTATTAAAAAAAAAACCAACAGTTTCCGTTAATTTTTAGCGAATTTACTTTTAATTGGAAATCTTTTTTAGCTTTTTTGTTTTTAGACAATTTTTAAATTTGTTTGCATAAATTATTTATATAAAAATAAAATTAATTCACAGTTGGATCCTGATCGTATTATTAGACTGTACTGAGAGGGTTAATAAATATGGAGACATATTTTGAGAAATTTCAATAGACATTGACAAATAGGAAAACAGACATTACAATTTATGACATTTAACTAATATGAATAAGACAGCCGTACTGCTAACGACAAGCTTCTTGAACATTTGGCAGACAAACGACTAACGATTTTTGATTAGTTGACGGACATTTGCGTCTAAAAGTTAGGTTGTAAAGTGGCAGTTGAAGTCTAAAGTTATGCAGCAGCATCTTTAAAATAGATCGAACCGTTAAATTTGTGGTTAACATTTTGAATTAAATTAACAGTCTACATATTTTTTAGATGAAGATAAATAAATATACTGAAGAAAATAAATGTAAAAGTGTTTTATTTTCCTACTTTAAAGAAATTCCTAAACACAAGAACCAGATACGATGTGTAATGTAAATTTTTTGCTGATCAAATATTTAATTATATTTTAAAATGAATATTTTTTTAATTTAGTTTAAGTTCATGTTATTTTTTGACCTTGAGCCTAAAAAAACTAATTTGAAGGTAATTTATCCCACTGCCCTCTTTAGATTTTCATTACTAAACGCTCTCATAAAGTTAATGACATATCTTTAATGTCTGCCGAAAGGAAATTGTTGGTATTGCATTAATATTGCTTTAAACATTTGGAAATAGTTAGCAACACCATAAAAAGCAAGTAGAGTAGAAGTTTTAATTTTTTTTTTCACTTCTGCTTAAAAGCGTAAATGCATTAAAAAGACATTGCTTTTATAGCAAAACGAGTAATGTTTTAAATGAAGCTTTCTTTTTTCTTTTGCTTTCAGATTGCTTTTTTTATTTAACACCTCATGGTACGTACTCCCTGCTGGGAAAGTGTGAACTTGAGTATTTGTGTGTGCATGTGAGAGAGAGAGAGAGTGTGATATTATTGTGAATACATATAGGTGTTTGTGTGTAGGGGGAAATAAAATACGATCAACAAGAAGAGTTGACGTTATGCCAAAATTCAGACACATTCATATATATTTATGTATGTATATTCACACACAAACACCAATATATGTATGCACAAATTTAGGAACGTGTGTGCATAGCAATGTAAGAGTGAGTTGTGTGATTGTACACCACAATAACCACTGCATGGCAGCTGATGGCAAAGTGGAAATCACTACAGAGTTTCTAGTTTTAGTTCTGTTTTTTTTTTTTTTTGCTATTTTTATTCGTATTTCCGCACCAACACCATGGCAACCAAAATTTCTATACTGACTTTTCATACATGCATACAAACGTATACACACATCTATACATTTATACAATAATTGTGTGTGTTTGCTCACAAGAAAAATTTTGTATATTTTGTTCAGTTTTCCTTAATGTGTTTTAGTTTTTTGTTCTCTTTTTCCAAAAATATGCATGTATTTAAATCTGAAAATGTTAATTGCAGTCGAGTATTTATCTTAATTAAGCATTTCCTTTTTGCGAACAAAAAAAAATACACTTAAAGCTTAGATACACATTCCAACAAAAATGTCACGTTAATATGGGTTTTTCCATAGCTGCAGAAGAAAATCTTTTCTTTGAAATTACCTGGTTTGTATTAAACAAAAAAATATATTTTATTTTTGATCATCAGCACTCTTTGATCGGTGATTAGTGTTGGATGTAAATATCATTCATTTAACTCGCAGTTTGTTAGAAAATAGGGTATGGTGATTGCTTGTCGCCTTTATTCATATTTCCTACCACTTGATGAGTGACAACGAAATTTACTACAACAACTTTTCTTTTTGTACTAATATTCTTTATCATCACTATTTTTATGCTGCTCTAGCCACAGTTAGATCTCATGAAAGCAGTTGATTGTTTTTAACAATCTTTTTGTTTTTCATCATTATTCTTTGTTTGGTCAGTATTCAGTAGTACGTGGACCAGTCAGCTTTTTTTGGTTACTTAGTTATGGAAAATACGATCATGACTTGATTGCTTTTTTAAAATTTTTTAGCTCTCTAAGCACTTTATTAGTCTTGCATCATTCGTTGTTTTGTTAAGCCCCTTTTCTTAAGAAATTGTGATTTTTCCAACGAAAATATTCAAAACGCTTCACTGGGCGTAATTGAGGTAATTGACTATAACGTATAGATAAAACAGTTTCGAAAATTATAATTCCTTAAAAACCTTTTTATTTTTTTAAGTTTTTATCTACTATTTTACGAAAATTATAAAAAAAAATAATAGATTTTTGGTTATAACAGCAAGTTTTGGCGACACCCATATGCCAAGCGTGGCGACACCCATATGCCAACAATCAGTTTCATAAAACGTACATTCCGTTTATGTTCTAGAATTTTTATTTCTTTTTTTTTTATG
>NDXZ01003174.1:0-10450 GCA_003055125.1 Paykullia maculata | reverse complement strand
GACACCCATATGCCAACAATCAGTTTCACAAAACGTACATTCCGTTTATGTTCTAGAACTTTCATTTCTTTTTTTTATGACATACATTGCGCTAAACACTTTCTCATTGAATTTGCAGTGCAAGTTTAGCACACGGTATGCCCCAAATGCCTGCCATAACTTACGCCCGCTGTGTGTGTGTTGGTGTATGTAAAAGGAAAATTCACATTTTTGCTCATATTAAATCGTGTCATTTTCAAGAATTATTTGCCTGTATTTCTACCGCATACAAAAAAACACACACATATATATATATTTGAACTTATATAGCGTAAGTGTGTATTTGTTCATGTCGTTGCTCATTTTTTGGCGTCGATTTCTTTAGAGGACTCGTTATTTAAATACAAACATACGCGTACACAGTTGTATATTTGTTTGTATGTTTGTGTAAATACTAATGTTGTTTTATATGTCTATACTTTTGCGGTATAAATACAAATATTTGTGTGTGTGTGTGTGTGTTAAAATCATTGAGGTTTGTTTATATTGCAGTTGGCACAATTTATTTATTGTATGTTTAATGCGATGAAGTTCCGTCTATTATGCCAGTTGACTAAGTAAGTGCATTTTATTTGTTAGGTATTCATAAATGTTTATTTTTTCACAACATTAAAAAACAATTATTATTGTCTTCATTTTAACATACTACCTTAAAAGAAGGTTAACAATTTAATAATATACAATTGCTTATACTTATTTGTCAACTCTACATTGAAAGTGGGTTACCACATGATTAAGTTGTTGTTCGTTAAGAGTAAACAAACAGAAATAGTTTTTACAAAATTTTAATATATATTTTATTTTCAATAATATATTTTAGTTTTCTAAGACACTTTCTGCTTAACATAGATTGAACTATGTTGGATGTGCATTAGTTTCAATTAATTTTGTTTTATATAAAACTAATTTTCAAAGTAATGTGCATTGGAAGCTAAAATTGTTTGCTACCACTTTTCAACAATTTATGAAATGCATTGCAAAAGCACTTCTCGCCTTCAAAGGCCAGAAACAATTCAAGTCAATTGGTTAACCTTATTCTGAAGTAAAGTGTATTGCAGCCTGAGCAATTTGCATCAAATAAGACAAACAGATATCAGAAAAGGCCCAATTAAGCTATGGTAAGAGAGGGTCAAAACTCCCATATACATTTTCCCACAGCATGAGTCCAAAGAGTGCCATAATGGAACTTTAAAAACTCATGTCTGGTAACATATTCTATCCGTTTTTTGTTCAATACAGTTTCGTTTTACTCGGTTTTACCAACTCACAACAAATGGCAGACATGATCCTAGAACACAGGGAATTACAATGGCTCAATAAACAATGTGCTTTAGTGTCGATGTTTCTTGTTGCCCAGGCCTTAAATACGTTATCTTGCGTTTTTATTTATCATAATAGATCACAGTTCATTATCTATAACATCAATTCACAAACAACTGGTTTTATTGCGCTGAAGTAGTATTTAAGACACGCAAAACCACCTTTTGCCATCCCCTGACTTCGGTTCCTGAGGCGTCCAATTTTTTTAATTTTAAGATGAATTATTGTGCCCTTAGGCGTACATTGCAAAAAACTATGTCTTTATTACGACTAACTTTTAATCATATTATTTATTTTATATTCAGCACTACTTAAAACTAACTAAATTATTTATGTTTTTATAGTATTTTTAATTAGAACAACTTTGACAGCTTTCTAAAAAATAAAAAAAAAATTCAATTAACACATTAAAATAATTCATTTTAAAATAACCTAAAAGTAAACCATTTATGATAATATTTTATAAATAAATAATCTTTAAAAAAAATTCATGTGAATCCTATATACTTATTTTAAAATGTTCCTTTAAATTAATCCACATTTCCACGGAGTTATTCTTTAGAAATAACATTAATTGAGAATTTGTTATAGACACAAATGATACAAAGCTTTTTAGTTTGATAATTTTGCACTTTGTACTTGTTTTAAAACTTCAAATACAAATTAAGTACTATTTTAAGAAACGAAAAACATTATACCTTAGGCTAATGGTTAAACAACCATCTTAGTCTATTTGAAGTAAGTATTTTAATAAAGTTAGCTTTGATGTTTTGGTAAATAATTTTCCTACTTAGCTTAGGGTTTTAATTTGTACAAAAATATTATTAAAATTTACTATTCTTGTTTACATTATTCATTTCTGCCTTCATTATAAATTCAATTTAACTTTAATGGCTTATATTTATTATACTCTGGCAAAGGATTTGTAAAGTTCTTACTATCATCTTTATTTTGTTTCTTATTTTACTTTAATGTTGAAATATTTTATTTCGCCCTACTTCTTTATTATATATGAAAGAAAACAAATTTTGGAACAACATATCTACTAAAAGAGAAAAGAAATAAGCTTGAAAGATAATTGCACCAATCCCTAATATTTTCTTATTTAAAATAAGACACGAAATAAAAAAGTTGCTTAATCGTTTTTAGTAAAGTAGACTCAAAAAAATATTAATATTAACAAACAAAATATTAATGCATATCGATTTAAAGTTAAAATGACCTTAAACTAAGAGTCATGAAAAATCATCGGTAAAAGCATTCAAAAAGATTTTCTACAAGTTTGATGTAAAGAAATAATTAAAAAAATAATAGCAGATTCAATATATGTCCCATAGTTTTATGAGGGTTATAGTAATTTTTGACAGTGCGCCTTTGACGAGAGCTGGGACTTACTATAGACCGATCATTTTAAAAGCTTCTTGTCATTATAAAACTTTTTTATGTAAAACTATATTTTGGCCTCAAATTTTTATTAGTCTTATAAAGATGAAGTTTTGCTCCAGGGGAGTGTCTTATATGCTAGCAAAGACCTATTTTAAACCAGTCATCACAAAATATGATACAGATGTATACAACTTATTTATGATTTAATTTACTTTATTTCATTCATTTTTAAACTTTTTTTTAAGTATATAAATATGATTTTTGAAATAAGAGCTGACGAAAGCTGGATCGTAGCTGTAAGTGCAAGTGTTTGGTTCTTAAGTAGCTATGGATGCATAAATGTTCTGTAGACTAGTCATAACCAAATAAAATGTGTATTAGTAGTAAGTAGTGCTAGGGTCAAAAATAGTCTATGCAAGTGACCTCCTCATAATCTTAGCTGGTGTAGGATTTACATATTTAAAGTTACATTTACAAATAATGTGTGAAAAAATAGTTTAAGTTTTGTTTTTCGGTGCATATGTACGATTATTTTTAAGTTTTGCTTTTTAGATTTTTATTTTAAACATTTGAACGTCATTACAGTGTTTAACGTTTTTTCACCACCTACATTATCACTACCATATAAAATTTTTAAATTTTGGTTTATTTGGCCTCCTTCTTTCATTCATAAAAGTTGGTTAAAGAAATTTCGTTTTTAAAAGACAATTGCTTACAGAAGTTTACATGTAGGTTTTTATTATTTGCGGACAGATAACTATTCAAGCTGAAGCAAACAAAACGTATGGGCAATAATGGCTTTAAATTCAATTATTCACAAGTTATTATTGAAAAAAATGGACAAAAAGCCACTGTAAATTGTATTTTTTATTAAATAAATTAGGAGACAATATGCAATACCTTCAACTTTATTATTCCATACAAATAGGTTTTGCTACACAAACCTCAATCTTTGGTATAGAATTCAAAGGATAAAATTGATTATTGATTAATTGGACATATTTTATTACCTGGCAATCCATGATTTGTGTTGATAAATGCAATGCTATAGATAACAAAGCATGTTTAATATTCCCTTAGCAGGCACCTGAATTTGCTGTCAATAATTAATAGAAAGAGAGAAGAAAAATATGATTCTTTTTATTAAGAATCATATTATTTCCAAATTCCTAGTTGCTAAAAATTTGCAACTTATATTGATTTTGCTTTAGCTGCTTTCATCTTATTTATTTATCTAAAGAAAATTGTCTATCTGGTTTTATTAGGTAACAAGTCAAGCTGAACGTATGTGTGACATTGTTTTAAAATAAAATTGCTCATACGTCAGGTATTGCAAAAATTAGATGTATTAAAATGTCAAAGTAAATTATAATTTTATTTTAAATTTCAGTTTTAGGCAAATACATATGTTTTTGTTTCAAAATATTCAATATAAAAGCTCTCATCTATAGTATACATTAAAAAAAAATTTATTGACATATTTATTATATGTCATTTTAAAATTTGTTTTTATAAATGCAAATTGAGAAACATAAAGCTGGATATGAAATATCCTTGTCAGATACCTATATATCCTGTCAATAGTAACTGTGTCCCTAAATTTTCCTTTTTGCAACGATTATCCTCTAGATAATTCATCAACAAAAAACTAAATAGATAATTTTAAGTTTATAAGAAATTGAATAAAAATGGTGCATGCTACCTTAGTCCAAGTTTACTAAAACACTTTACATGGTGCTTTATGTGTGCTTTATGGTACAGATACAGGTGCTAAGCCTGAAATATTTTCGAAAATTAATAAAATGAGCTCAGTAAGACTCTAATACATAAAAAGTGCACTTAAGTCCTTATTTTAAAAGTTACCGTAAGTCACTGTGACACTGAATGACTAAGTAAGCAAAAAATTTTGTAAAATTTTAAAGAAAAAAAGTGTTGTAAATACAATTATTTTTTTTGTAAATACAATTAAAAGTTTAATTAAAACTCAATCATTAATAGAATTTGTAAATACAATAACAACATTTGTAAGTTGATTTTTAACAGTCAAGTCAACAAAATTATTTGCATATTAACAAAACAAATTGTTAAATAAAAAAAAACGTAGAGATTGCGCTCCCTGAACTTCCTAATTCTTTCAAGAGATGACGCTGCCTGACCTTCCTAATTCTTCAAGAGGTGGCTCTGCTTAACATTTCTAATGTTCCCAAAAGGTGGCACTGTTTGTGTTTGGCCTTCCTGCGATGTTATCCTTTTTTCCTCTTTTCCAGAGAGTGGGTTGGTCATGGGGACTTCCTTGATGGTTTGTTTGGAGTTGGGGTGAGCCACTTAATTTTTAAAACTCGAAAACCATGATAAAATGTTTTTGTCTTCACCAGGATTTGAACCTGGGGTGCTTGGTTTTGTAGGCAAGCACTTTAACCACTACACTACGCCAGCACATGAAAACAATTTTTTGTTTGTTTATTTTGTATTTTTTTAAATTTCCAAAAGCAAATTGTTTTAGATTTTAATATATTTTGTTTTTTTTTAAAACCAACAAAATGTTTTATTGTATTAACAAAAAATTTGTCAAACCATAAATTTAATTTCAACAAAAAATTTTGTTAGCTTCAATTTGTCGATATTTTTTTCTGTGATCGGAGTCATGAAACATGTGGAAAAAAACTATTTTATTTCTCTCTCAAAGACGCCTACACGTTCGCGCTACCAATTAGAACAGTTTTTGCCTGAGAAACAGCTCAAAGGTAAATAAAAATATTTTACTTTTTGATTTGTCCTATAAATTATTGATATTAAACATATATATAAGAGAAAGCTTATGATAAAACTGTAAAGATAATTTAAATAAAGCAAAAGCTTTGACGTTCATGAAATCTTACTTTTCAGCAAGAATGATCTTAGTGGTTATTGCTTAGTATGCAAGAGTGCAGCAGATACCTTACAACAAGCACAAGTACTTATAATTGGTTTTCAAGACAATTCAATAATTTCTGTCCTATAATTTAAATAGATATTCAATATTTTAATATATTTCTTAAAGTAGCTTCACACTATTCTACAATTCGTAAAATTTTTAATGGATTTTGTAAGAGCAAAACAGAATGAATTTTTTTCTGATTGTCAAAAAATCAGATAGAATATTTTCTAATTATAGTTATATTATATCTACACTATCCCACTTTAAATAAAATGAAAAAAAAACACAACCCTGATACAATGGAATATCATACGTGTTTAGAAAAATTTCTAAAAATGGTGAGAGCCATACGATTGTCAAAGTCTATTCATATTTTTTGGCATTCATTACATATTGTCTTTACACTATTTTACTTTCTCATTTCACTTTATTTTTGACATGACGTAGTACTCAGTATAGTAGTGTGAGGCCGGCTTTACCTGCAAACATTGTTTGGATATACAAATATTTGACACATAACTTGTGTAGAATCTCTTAAAAATATTTGCATCAACCATTATTTTCATCCTTAGAATAAACTGTCTAAAACTTTAACTTCACTGTAGACTATAAAATCAAATGATATTATCGATGTTTTCCTATATTTGTTCTTATTTTTAGGCTTCCATTAAGAAACTTGTCAAGTAATTTATATGTTTATCATTTACGTTATTTGCTTTCTTGTTTCCTTTTTTAAGCATTTACTCAACATTATTTGAATTTGCAAGCAATTAACCTATAAAATGGGTTTTAATTTAAGAGCAACCACAAATTTATAAGAATTTAGGAAATAAGACATGAATGAAACAAAACCAAATTTAAATTAATTGCTTTCGAACACAAAGAAATATTTTCACATATAAATACTATTTACTTCATAGGGAAGTGAGTAACTGGTTGCGAGTTAGTACTTGTAAAATAAAGATGGACGATGGTAAGTATTTTATATCTGCCACATTTTCCTTTTAAAACTCACAACAAAATTTCAAGTTGATTAAATAGGCATTTAGTAAATTTTTTTCGATAATTTTACTTCTTATTTGTTCTAAAAATTTATCAGGATTTCATACTTAAGTTTTTTTTTTGGTGCAATGCCACATTATTTGCTTATACGGAAAAATGTTTAAGATGTTGCTCGAAGATAGTCCCTTTTTGAAACAAGTAAGTGATATTTAATTAATGACACATAAGTGATATTTAATTAATGACAACATAAACTAAATAATAAAACTAATAGGCTAACAAATCTAAAGATATTTGATCTAAAATTTTATTGGAAGATATTGCCTCATTTGTTTACTCAGAATAAACATATATAATAAAAATCTATAATATTTGTTTGTGCTTAAAAAAAAAGTACCTTTTCATTTACAACCCTATAATGTAGCTAATTATAATAAATTTCCATTCATTTCCTTAATAGCAAATAATTTTTTTAATGAAAATAATACGAGTACGTTTTCATATCCCCAGTAATACACATTACAATTATTGCCATTAAATATCCACAACAAACAGGCACAGGCTATTTCAACAAAATAATGACCAACAAAATATTATTGCATTTTCCACTTAACATAAAATAAAAAAATAAAAATAAAAGAATCAATAATATTACGGCTGTATAGGAAAAAAACATAACGCAGAAAATTAGGTCTTTAAATATTTATTTTCTCATAAATAAATGCTTAAAACACAAAACATGCATTTCAGATATGCCTGTCTAATGCGAATATGTCTATAGCTATGGCTATGGCTGTGTATCTGCATATTATATTACATATACGATATGTAAGAGTAATATTATTTTATGTATGTGTGAGTTAGTCAGTTGGCATGTGTTGTTCTTTTGTAGCTTTCCAACAAAATTACAAATGTGTACGTAATTTTTGTGACAACAGTTTTAAGCTGTACAGCCAGAATGTCCTTCAAAACGCTACGATTTAGTTAAGTGTCGTTAGTATGTAGAACACATTTATTGCAGAAAGTATAAAAATAAAAACTTTTTTATCGCATAAAAATTGTTACAGAACAGAAGTGGACAAAACAGCATGTGTGTTATTTCCAATAACAACAACGATGACAATGACTAAAAACAAAATGACCAACAAAAAAAAAGGAATAATGACAAAAACTCGGCATGACATTAAAACGGTACTGAAAACAATGCCCACGGAAAAAAAACAAATTATAAACAACAAACAATACAAAAGTATAAAAACTCTGTCCAACGATTATGGCGAAAAATAAATACTCATATTAACATACATACATATGTACATACAAGCAAACAAAGCATTAGAGAAAATAAAATAATTTCACACATATACAAACGTATAAATATATGGAAACATATATATTTACATTGTGGAATGATATATGTAAATAAGGAGTGCGTCCAAAACAAATATTACCCACGTTGTTTTCCTTAATGAAAATGAATCCAATAAGCGTTTTTTTTTCTTTTCTTTTTATACATGTTAGGGAATATTTCGGATACTTTGACCGTTATTTTTTTGAATGAAATAAATATTATTATACATCTATCAGAGACTCGTTTACTTTGTATGTATGTTTTTTCCTGCTCTCTGTGTTTATAACTTTTTTTACTCATATTTTTCTTTCAGTGTACTGAATATCATTAGACATTTTCAATTAATTTTATTGTAAATTTATATCTTAAGTAGTTTACTACACAGCAACTCTAAAATTTTTTATATGCACTAAAAAGTTTAATTTTAGATAAATTTTCTTAACACTGTCCTCTACAAATAAAAAAAGAACTACAAACAATGAACAGGGATATTATGACCAAACTGAATGTATTGTTAATATTGTGTACCATAAAAATACGTTAATATATATGTATGTAAATGTATGCTCTAGAGCTGGTTTTAATGCTCGAGTAGGAAATAATGCTATTGACCGAAAACAAAGTATTTTATATTCAATGTATTTAAATGATTAAAGAAGAAAAAAATAGCAGTGGCAATTTAAATCGGTTGTGGTCGGTTGGTTAATGTAATAATTTGCTAGATATCAAGTGTTGTTTAGTTACACCGTTTTGACAGGACTATACCACTCTTAAGATGTAAAGGAGTACCAGATTAATCAAACTTTGCCTCTTGACGGAGAGGGTGGGGTATTCTAAAGAAGCTGGAAAACTGATTCCTACACACCTCTAACCTTTAAACTGCGAAAATGATTATTTTATGACAGCCCTAACCGTTCTGCATATTTTATCATCATCCAGTAGCCCGTTAATATTGCCAACAATCTTGATAGGTCTTTCCAGTTACGACTCATGAGTTAGTCAGTTTAATTTTATTAAAAATCTTTAAAAAAAATGTAACTAAACGACTAAAATAATCTAATTTTAAATATATTTATGATTAAACAAACCTTTTGTTATTTACTAGTTATACAAAAAATATTCATTTGGCCTAACACAACTGCTATTCACACCAACGACCCTGTCTTATTTGTCTTCTTTGCTAGCAACACTCATAGCAGTACTTACACATTATGAACATCTCTATCGTCCTGCATATAATCATCATCATTGCCGTCATATAACTATTGTCGTTATTGCCATTACTGTTGTTGCTATTGGACTTCTATGTATATTTGTACATATGAAATTCATTGCAATATTAAACATTTAGAAAAGCAATAAAAGTACTTTTAATGTGGCATTCCACTTGTGTTATAATATTGTAGCCTTTTATTTTTGTTGTTGTTACTATTGAAGTTTCGTATTATCGTTGTTGTTGTTGTTGTTGTAACGGGTAGTATGTAGGTATGTATAGTAAGTAGTTTTTGGAAAATTGGCGGACGGAATAAACCACATTGCACGGTAATCAATGTTGCGAGAACCACAAAATAATGATTCAACGTTATTTGAAGTTATAGCATTTACTAAACAACGGACACTATTTCGTTTACGTATCCAAACATTTAATCTCGATAGTACGTAATGTGTTTAAATTTCAAGTATATAAGCTACCACAATTCCACCCACAACTAATTTCCTACTTATTCAATTGGACGATTAAACATGTCTCTACAATATTTTGTACACACACTCACATACATATACATATATTCATTTTCATGTCTGCGTAATAACGTTGCACAACATTGGTATAGAAATGGAAGGTTTTTCGTTTGTATTATTTTACAGTAAAAGCTTTATATCGAGAGTCTGCCTGTCAAACTGAAAAATTTTTTAATTCTTCACTCTGGCAAAAGGACTGTCAAAAATTAACAAAAAAAAGTTCACACGTCATTAAAGAATCACAAGAACTATTAAAATATTATTTTAATAAATCGACTTCCTTGCTTTATTTTTATTTTTTATTTTATTTCTTTCTTTTGTTCTATCTTTTAAACAGAAAATCGAAGGGCATTAATATTTAAAGCAAATGTACATTACATGTTTAAATTAAAGATAAAAAACTAGTCATTAAGCTTGGAAGACGTAATATATATTTGTATTTGCTGATTAAGATACGCAAACCCAATTAATAATGACACAAAGTATACCTTGAATAGTTTAAGAAGTTAGCAAAAACCTAACATGTCTGAAAGTTCTTTGCTAAAATCGTGTATTATTTAAGATATTTTTATGATCAAACTTATTATATTCAAAAGGTAGAAAACACAATATCAAAGTAATTTATTTCCGTTTTGTTAAAAGTCGAGGCGACTGTTTTTTTTTAATATAAAGTTACGAAGCTGATATTTGGA
>NDXZ01003173.1:11510-24708 GCA_003055125.1 Paykullia maculata | reverse complement strand
AGATACTAAATTTAAATAAACAAAATAAGATTTTTAATCTTTAATTGCTTTTAAGTTTTTGACTCTTGGATAAATTTTAATTTTAAACGATAAAGTTGGTTAAATATCAATAAAAAAAACTCTGAAAGAAAATTCCGCTAGTCCTTAATAAGCTATAAAAAATAATCTATTTTTTATGATCTCAATTATCTCTTAAGGTATTTTAATATTTAATTCTGACACAAAATATGAAGTTGGTATTACGTTAAAGTTTGCATATTTATTTCTGACGTGCTTGACTTTGGGCACTTGTAGGGGCGGCCCAGTTTAAATTATAATAAAAATTAGTTTTGCAATTTTTTTATTATCTTATTAATCATATTTGTGATCAAATTAATTTGTTACATTCATATTTGTCAATTTACTTTTTTGATTCATTTAACTAACAAGTTTTTAAGGCAGATTTTTTTTATATAAATATAAAACCTATTTATTGAAAAACTATTTTTTTTTTAATTTTTAAGATTTAAAGTATTTAACATTTTGGTGAAAGCTACAATTTTTAACAATGTCTTATTTGATTCAATTTTTTTTGGTAATTGAAACCCTTTTAAAAATTTGTTTTGTACAGTCCATGAAGCCAAAGTTAAATAAACGATTGTAGTTTTTTAAAATTTAAAAAAACATCTGTTTTTATAATTTTTTTCTTTCATTTCTAAAGAAAGTTTATTGATATTTGTAGGCAAATATTATTTAAATGAAATTATTAATTAGGTTAATATAATATACATAAATATGTACGTATGTATGCATATGTTTTTCGTTAGAACACAATATTTGTTAAAAGAAAAGAAATGAGTAAATTTTATTAAATGTTTACACAAACAAACTGACTGCAGGAAAAAAATTGTAGTCTAGTTTTGGGAATAAAAACGTTTAAAGTAGGTTTGTAAAATTTTAAAACATCTTTTTAAACAGCAGTTGTTCTAATAAATATAAATGAATTGATGTTTTACTTTATTCAGTCTATTATTAATCATTTATTTAACACTTATCCCTCACATTTGTTTTACAAATAGTTTATTATTTCTTTATTGTTCCCAAGTAATATAAGGTTTAATGAATGTTTACCGGTTTTCTATGTATTTTTCATTTGACATACAAGTCTTTCAAAGTTCAAACAAAACTATTAGTTACCTTACTGTTTCCAAGTAATCTAAAAGTTGACAGAGTAAATAATTTTTTTCTTATATATTTTTTTTATATAATCTAGAGAGAGGTCATAAAACTTCTTCCTATGTTAAAAACTGCTATAACTACTTATTTTAAAATTGGTAGCCTCCTCACTGCAAACACTTGTAAACTTGAAGGTTATTAGTGATTATGACTGATTTAAACAAAATTCCAAAATATGACGTAAACACAATTGGTCATCATGCGTGTAATTTTATGAATTTCTAAGATATTTTATTTCCCTAATATTCATAACATATTATTAAGATTTTAAATCATTATTTCAATACAAAATTTGATAACAATAAAAAAATGGTAAATATTTACATATGTATGTTTAAGGTATGGTGTTTAAAATTTATAGCTTTAAAGTTATTGAAGTAAAAGCGTTTATTCATTGGCTACTAAAGTTTGTACTAAAATCAGACACAACATCCGTTTTGCCTCATCCCGTCTAAAGTTATTACTTACTTGACCGATTATTACCCTTACTTTTGACCGATTTGTTGCCTTTTAGGCAGCCCAAGAAAAGTTGCCAACAAATTACCATTTTTCTTAAGCTTAAGTACATATTTTCTTTTCGTAAAATTCATTACTGCTCTTAAACAATTTTTTGTCTATTTGTAATGAACTTTAGATGTCTACATTAAAACATACGAAAAAAAAATTATAATAAAGTAGCTGTCTGCTTAAACTATCTATTATCAAAATAATTTACACGTTTTTGTCATCAACTAACATTAATGCATGTCTTCTGTACAAACATTAATGCATATGTATGTTCTTAACAAAATGTCAATATTATTTATCGTTTTCGTTCGTACAATCGTTTAAGCGTTTTTCAGCCGTTTATTTCAATTTAAATGTGTATTTGAAAACAAACAACAAATGATAAATAAATAATACAGCTGTGACTATACAAATGGGCTCAGGAATGGCATAACATACAGAGAAACAAACATACAAAAAAAAAACTATAAACATAAACCTAAACCTAAACAATCGATAGATAAATAAATAAATAATTAAAAGAGACTTTTTCTTGGAACAGAGAATTTATCGAAAAATTACTTAAAATATAGAATATATCAAAAATCGACAATTTTCTATAAATAGATAATTTATCTAACATTTTCTATAAAAAGAACAAAAATTAAAGGTTAACTACTTTATTACCTAAACTTACACATATAATCCTTTTATTTTATTTTTATTTAATAATTTAAAACCCTACACCACCTAAAAAGAAAACAAGAAATAGTCTTACAACCGTCATAACCATTGGTTAAACCTGTCCACGATTTAGTTTTACCCTCCACAAAAACTATCCTCAAGGAATTGCACTAAAAGCAAACACGTTTTATTATAACGTGAATGTACCTTGTGGTACAAAAATGAATTTTGCGGTATTCGGTCGATTTGTGTTGGAACTCTTATAGAAGGCCGACACCCAAAAATAACCTTGACGCTTATTGGTCAGTTTTTTAAATTGAATAAGAAATCTCTCTAAATTTACGAAAGACACACTTATGGAAATCGCCAAAAACTAATAAAACTATTGAAAAAATGTTTAAACTTTGGCTAACTAATGTCTTTTGTTAGTAACACTTTAAGAAATCTACACAATAAATTGTCGCTAGTAGACAACAATCGACCATATTTTTATTTTGCCAAAATAAGTTCCCCGCGGAGGCAATTATAAAAGCATCATGATGATTAGGTCCCATCATGGTGCTAATGCTCTCGGGGAAAAGAGGCTCGCCTTAGCCTCGGGTAGCTGGAGCCAAATTGGTGATTCACCAGAATAATTCTGGTACCCCCGGGACTAAGTCCTGGACTGGTTATTGATTGGCAGGAAGAGGTGTCAATTTGTGCTGATATTCGTCTTTGGTCTTATTTCGTTCGGTTGGACATACACTTCTATGAGTGTTACTAAGTAAGACACGCCGTGCAATAGAAGATCGAAGTCCTGGGTGATGCTTGTGCTAGTGACTTCGGTCAGCCGGATCTCAGGCTCTGTTGTATAGTCAGCAGGTCTGACAGCAAAGGGATCTAGATAGCCTGAGCTCTCGAGCAAGGTGCCTACTCTATTATCCGTAAATCATAATAGTTAGAAATTTGCTACCTGTGTGTTCCTTGCAAGTCACACAGGGGTGATAGTTAACGAATATCAATTTAACTCGTGGTTTGACCACTGTCTGGTTGTGTCACTTGGTGACGGTACAGACACAAATCTAATTCACGTATGTGCTAAATAAGTAAAATTGTACCAACTTTACCATCCCTACTTTAAATTATCAAATTAATTGTCTCTTTTATAACTTTATAACAACAAACAAACCTTCTGTGAATTTTTTTTCTTACACATATGTGTTAATAAAATTTTTTAACGCTTATAACTCCCAACATTTTGAACCAAACAAAAAATACATGCTGCATTGTTTAAAGAAACTTTTTTAAATGGTATAGCTTTTGTTAAAGTCGATTAGTCAAAAGAGGCTCAAACAATACTAAACTGTTTTGCCTTTATCATTTTATATAAAGATATGTGTAGGGTGTTTTAAAGTCGGGCCTACCCAACTAAAACTTTTTAGTTTTTATTAACGACTACTTAGTGTTAGTAAGTGTTATTAATTTTCACAGATAACAAATCGAAATAAAACATATTTTTAAACATCTATATTAATTAGATTACCTAGGTTTGGTAAAGGGGCAGTTCTATTGTATCTCATTTTAAAGTGCAAAACTGTTTCTAATAGATTATTTTATACTTAATTAAGAATTTCTTTTACTCTCTTTAAGTTGACTGTCTTTGTTACAACGGCTGGCCGGCTTGCCGGTTAGCCTACTGTTAAGTTATTTCGTTAGCTTTTTTCTGTTGCTGCTCATACACAAACGTGTCAACATTTTATTTTCTATGGTCACGTTTTAAAACTTTAAGCACCACATTTTTGGACCAAGAAGTTAAACACATACAAACAAACATATATAGAAAGACATTTTCGATTTTGTTGTAGGTTTTAGAGTTGTTGTCAAGTTTGGTTTTTATGCTTGAATTATTTAATGCTTGTATGTATGTATGTGTGTTTTATAGTTTAGTTAAAACTTTTAGTAGCAGCAACGGCAGCAACAGTTGTTGAATTTTACATTTCTCTTTATAGTTTCCAGTTTTTGTTTTACTTTATTTTACGTTCTTTTTTTCTACGTTTTGCAAAAATAACCATTAAATTTATGTTTCATTTTGGGCTTTTGTTTTAATTTTTTAAGGTTGTTGATTTTAAGTCGACAATAAACACACATAAGTTTTTTAACACTTGCTTACACTCACTCACACACATACACACTTTTAAACGCAAACATACACGTGAATGGGCAAACGATTCTATTCAAAGTAGTTATGGGTTAACTTGAACTTTTTTTGTTAAAAAATTTGTAGATTAAATAAAAACAATTTTTATAGACAAATGTTTGATAAATTTTCTTTTAAAAGAAACTCAACATAACGAGTTTCGAGTTTTGAAAGAAAATTTGAACAAATCCTTTATTTATACATTTTTCCTCTTAGTAAATTGTAAAGGAATTTTAAAATAAGTTAAAGCAAAATGTCGATAATTTCTATATTTAAGAAAAAAATTATCAACAAATTGGTTTCTCCGTTTTACTACATTTCTGATAAATTCTATATTTACAAAAAAAAATCGTCAATAAATGGTTTTCGAATACGCATTATTAATGCCACGTGTACTCCCAATATTTAAAAAATTTTAACACATTTTTTTTTAATTTCGCCTCTTTTATTTTATTGCAAATCCTTGGGAGTGAAATAAATTAAAACTTACTGCTGCTGAATAAATGGATTTTTGTCCTGTTCCTTAAAAGATCTTTCGCGTTTTTTTCTTTGCTGTTTCTGTGTGCGTGTATGTGTGTATGTATGGGTGTGTAAACAAGTATGTTAAATTCATTATTTTTATATTCATTTTGTTGTATATTTTCAAGATTTTTGTTTTATTTTTGGTGCATTTAAATTCCCTTCTTTTTTGTTGTATATTTGTTTTATTTTTCATAACTTTAGTAATAAAAATTTTATTTATTTACAGATTCCTTACTTGTTCTGAACAACAAACGTTTATGGCTTGAATATTTATTTAAACAAAAATGAATATAACCTTTGGTGATGAAGGAGGCAGAAGGAGGTGGTGTAAAGTTTTAAAATTTTCCACATAAATAAATCCCAAAGAGGTAGGAGTAAGTAAGGGAATGGTAAGCAAAAGCAAATGAGTAAAGAAAAATACACATTAACACATACATACATATGTATGTTTGTATTTGTTCACATATGAATGCAGCCCAGTATCTGTTGTATGTTAAAAGAGATTCTTAAATGTTGTAAAATAGATTCGGATAAGCAATTTATTGAAAGTTGTCTATAAATATAAATTTTTTGATTTTTTAAATTCAAGGAGAATCTATTGATTTTATTTATAAAAAAATATAATTAAAATTTTTTCTATTTACCCTCATACAACATTGAGATCCACTTCTTTGTACAAAACACACTTTAAGAGATTAATGCTTTACTTTCAAAGTATATATTATTAACAGAAAAAAATATGTTCGTACCAACCATTTTTTTGTGGTTTTATTTCATTATTTATTTTACATATTTGCTTTAAAAATTGCTTAAAGTTAAATATATACTTTTTTTAAATAGAGATTGCCAAAAAAATAGCAGACAAAACTTAAAACACAATATAAAAAAAATCAATAAAACTAAAATTATGAATGTAAATTTAAAGTAATTACAACATTAAAACAAAATTACTTTACTTTGAGTTTTAACTATTCATCAATTTTTGTAGTTAGTTATTGAAAAAATAATATATTTTATTAATAAATGCTTCTGTCATCATTATTAATTCAATACTCAAACTGACTTTCCTTGCAATAATGAATGACAACTACATTGTTATTAAACATTTTGTTTAACTGTGTTTTTTATTTATATGTATGTATATGTATATGCATACACATATTATTTTGACTATGGATATAAAGGGTGTCATGCGTATGATATGATATTTCTAACGCCAAAAAAATTATCCATCATCATCTTAAAACTTACCGCTCGCCTAAGAATTACTTTCAAAGTCGTTTTAACGATGTTCGTCAGCCGCCATAGAACAGGTTGCAATTTAAAAAAAAATGTTATCCATACATACATAAATTAACTTAAAGAATAAATATTATTTATATTAGTCTTAGCACTTTAGGAGCACAAATATTAAGTATTGTAATTCATACTTGGTGTAGCGCATTAGTCATCTTTGATTACAATTGTATAAAATATTTTTTTTGATTTTGCTTTTATTTGGCAATTGATTTCAAAATAAAGTCATTCAAAGTGCAATCTGAGAACCTTTTTAAAAAAAGCATTTTTTTTCTGATATAAAAAATTTAAATGACAAAATTTCTAAAGCCAGCAGAACATAAGAACAACATATAGTAAATTAGCAATGTTTAACAAAAATACACAATTTTGCAATTAGTTTGTTACATTTTATTTTTTATTTTTTTAATCCTTGAATCCAATAATATTTTAGAAATCTATAGTCAGCTATGCCAAACTGACTTTAGTTGAACTGACCTCTTATCTATCAGAACTCTTGGAACAAAGTAAGCCATCTATAAAAGAAAAAGTAGAAACCTCTCACGGAGCTACTAACTATCATACACCACCAATTTTCAAAGTAAACTTTGATCAAGAGGCAACATTTGTAGCCACCCACCGTCAAAGGAAAATTTTGAAATTTATGTTTTGCCCTGGCAAACAGAATTGTTAAAAAGCTGTTCATTAAAATTTAATACATACTTGCTTACATAGAGAATATTACAATTTAAGATAACACGCGTTTGTGCGAAAGTTTAACGTCCTACATGCATTTCTCATGTTGTGATATAAAACTTTAAACTTTTGGAAACACTAAGCGGTATCTGAAATACTACATAAATATGTTCATATTTTCTATAAACAAAAATTGTATCACATTTTTTTCCGATGATAGCAACACATTTTTTTGCATTAGAATTCTTTTTTTTGCGTTAAAATAACTAGCAACTGAAAGGGATTAAAGTGCAGATTTTCAAAACAAATAACTAGTAACCAACAAACATCATGTTCAATAGAAAAGTTTTAAAACATACTAAGCATGTTTTAAAACTTTTTAGAAAATTTTTGAAAAAATAGTAGAGAAAAAAATATTTGTTTACACAAAATTCCCTATAGTTAAGGTTTAAAATTAATTGAATATTTTAAACTACAAATTGATACTCCTTTATTGACGCTTAGTAAAAATATACAAAAGACTTGCCAAGTTGTTTTTCCTTCAAACACAATTTCTACTCAACAATTAAAAAATTAACCTGCCTTTAAATCAGCATTGAAATCGATAAAAAAAAAAAGTTCTGTTGTCATAAATATATCCTTTGACAATAGTGCAATATCGATTATGTTATTTTTCAGGCTTATTTTTCCAATACCAGTCAATTGCAGCTTTTTAATAACGGCATAACGTTAAATAAGGCCAAAACTTTGCTGGGCTGTGTCGACGTTTAATCAAAGTCACCATTCGTTTTTTTTTAAGTCATTTTGTATGTTTAATATTCTATGAACTTCATTAAATTTAAACTCATGCTATTAAAGGTTTATAAAACAACAGTAATTTACAAAAAAAAATGTTGTCTAATAAATTTAAGGAATTTTTTATGAATTAAAGGGTCAGGGTTTAGTATTTCATTTCGTTATTTTACTAAACGACATGTTTACAAACCAACATCCAGCTGATATTATTAAAGTCGGCTTAACACTATACACTACAAGTCTTGAGATTTTCATTGGATTTTGTAGAAGCAAAATAAAATGATTTTTGGTCTGATGATCAGAAAGTCAAATAGAAAATATAATTTCATTACATTTTATGTCTACACCATCCCACTTGAAATAAAATAAAAAGAAACACAACCCTAATACAATGGAAAATCATACGTGTTTAGAAAAATCTCTACAAATGATGAGAGCCGTACGACTGTTAAATTTCTTTACGTATTTTTTGACATTTCTTAACATATTGTCTTCACATTATAATAATTTCTCATATTATTTAAGCTTTTGACACGTCGTAATACTCAGTATAATAGTGTAAGGCCGGCTTAAGCACCACCATATTGGTTTTAATTAAGATTTATACACATTTTTTGGTATTTTGATATATTTTATGTTAAAAAAATTATATACAAAATATTCTAGGTTTTTGAAAAAGTTCTTGGGGGAGACCGGATTTTATGTGAACAATGTTTTATTTAAAAAAAAAATATCTACAATAAAATTACAATTTTTCGAAAGCTTTTTTTTAAATCGCTATCATTTACGAATCTTCTTAAAACATATTAACTGTTTATTTTAAAAACTTTCGTAAAATTCTAATTAACAAAGAAAATAAAATTGACATGTCCCATAACTAGTTATTTTAAAAATTTTCAACGATATTCAATTCACATAAACAAACCCCTGAGAAACTTTTTATGACCCATAATTCTCCACATTTGAAAAGTAAATAAAAAAGTAAAAAAATTCTCTTAAAACTTTTTCAACTTGGTAAAGATTTAAGGCTGGCACAATGATTTTCGCTGAGTAACTGACGTACTTAGAGCAACTGAAGGAAAGGACGGATAAATGCATGAAGAAGAAGCAAGTATGTATATTGATAATGTTATCGTTTATTCCTATTTTTGCTATACGAAATTCTTCTTCTCTTTGTCCACTTGGTATTAAGGTGCTGAACCCTGTAAGAAAGCTCTTAAGTAGAGTCAACCAATATATATTTACGATGTAGTTGTTGTTTTGGCAACTTTGTTGCTGTCGCTTAAATGATAATATTGCAATTTATATTTTCTCCTGTGTATATATTTTATGTTTAAATTACGATTTTGTATGTAACAAAGAGCTCCCATGAAAGCCAAGACTATTTGTCTAAGTAAGTTTATGTCGCTTTGGCATCTTTGTCAGTGAAATTTCATTTTAAGATTCTCCATGCAATACTTAGCAATCAGGTATTCAAATTCTATTCTGTGTTGTTTTTTGTGCAGTTTCCTGGTCTTTATCATTTTTTAACTTGCACTTGAACTCTTTCTGTTTTCTTTCTTTCTTTAATTTATGACTTGAATTTTTTGTTACATGTCTCAGTTACTTTTAAAATTTTTTATATCTATAAAACATTTTTAGTGCTTATGCATTCAGTCTAGTTAGTGTTTGTGTGAATATGCGCTATATAATATTTTTACATTTTATGTTCTATTAATTAATTAAAAAACTTGTTATTGTTTCATTTTTTTAAGCATTACCCATATATCAAAGTCATTGGCATCATTGCCATCACCATTGTGGCTTTTATTGAATGACTTAAACCGAAAATAAAAAGAAAACATTGTTATTATTTTTAAGATTCAATTTAAAAGAATTTACCATGAAAGTCATAGACAAATAAATAATAAATCGAGAGACTGATGGGCGGATTTGAAAGAAAACTTAAATCGCTATTTCAAGTAGTAGGTGCTATTGTTTAATTCTTTCATAAATGTATAAGTACATAAGCTTACAGATCATAATTGTTTCTGTCTACCATGGAAAAACCGCAACAGTCACTCATTGTCGCAGTCATTGCAGCTGCACAGTCTTACGTTGGCAATAATAAAATTTTGTAAGAAAAAAAATGTATTAAAAAAGACCATCGATTAGGTAAAGATTAATTATTTATGAAATAGATTACAAGTTCTACCAAAAAAGGTTAATTTTTTTACCAAAAGGTAAAAAGATAAAAACCTTTTTTACGAAAAAGAAATTTTAAATTTCAAAAATTTACAGAAAATAAATTTTAAATCGAAAAAATATATATTTTTTTTTAAATCCGTAAAATAATAATGATTTTCTACAAAAACCTCTACAGTTTTTATTTAACTAAAACATATGGTAACTAAGGGTGTACATGTGTTATACTGTGCACAGTGAGGCCTTTTGTAAAATATGCTGTAATACATACCGGTTTCTTTAAGACTTATAGACGAATACATAGGCGTTTTGAGAAAAGTGTCTGCAGAAATATTCGATTAGGCCAAAGCCAACGCTACAGTGGGACAGAGTTAAACACCTTCAGCGAAAAGAACAATTTAGGTTTCTGGAACTTTTGCAAATATTTACTTTATTTTTATGGTTGTGGGCCTAAATTTGTCTTGGTTTTAACTTTAAACATAATAAAGCAAAAACCTAAAAATATTAAAAAATTGTTGAAAGTTTTCTAAACCAAATTGCAAAGCAACTTTGAAAGCCTTCTGATGTGTAGATATAAACCATTAACCTACAAGAAGTTTTAGTTTTGATGTCAACTTTTATATTAAGGTATCTGCAAAAAAAAATTTATACTGGGTTTAAAAACGTTGTTAGTGCTTGCGGGTTTATATAAGTTCGTCATTCGTTTGTAATTTCTACAATATTAATTTGTGACCGCCCATAAAGTATATACATATATTCTGGATCTTTATAAGATAGGGAAGTCGATTTAGCCATATATGTTCGTGTGTTGGTGAAATCGAGTATACGTAGCTCCCATAGGTCACTCAGGGTTGTATTTGGTATCAATCTTTGGTATCAAAATTGTTATTAACAACTGGCGATATCCATCAATAACCGGCTGAGATATAAGCAAAAAAAGACGACCAGATTAATATGTTGCAGTTGTTGGTTAAGATATAGACATGTTTGATTGGACTAATTGGTTCATAATATGCAGAGATATAGAAAAAAAGCAAGTTTTCTAACACTTAAACTGCATTTCGGACATAAAAATACATACATACATACATGCATACATACATACATACAAACATAGATACATACGTACATACCTACACTTGGTCTCACAAGCAAGTTTTCTAAAACAAAAATACACAAGTTTCTATGAACTTTTCATATTCCATTACTAAATGTAATCACAATTTTCTTTCTATTGGTATGCAACATGTATTTTACTCTCCCACAGCAAAGTTTTACTATAGCAAAATTCATTTTTAAATTTATGGCCAGCATATGGCAAATAAACTCAAAAAAGCAATTCAAAATTATTTATTTTAAATTCCGATATCTCGTAAACAAAAATGCTGATAAAAATTTCTTTTTAAGCATTTTTAACATAATTAAAAAAAGGTTTCCTTCTTTGTTTATACTTGTGAAAGCTTAAAGAACCGGTTAGTTGTTTTTCCCGATGTAATCAACTTTTTTTCCACTGTTATGCCATTTCTGTTAAAACTGCATATTTCTGCAGGCTCTCAAAGCTTGATCATAAGTTAAGAAGTAACGTTTTTATTACCATTTATTTTGCAAAAGACCCCAATTTGCAATATTCAATAAATGCTACATTTACGGAAATTTTATTATATAGGTATGTACATATAGAAATTATTTAAAGTAGTTTTTTATAAATTCTTCATTTACAATTTATAGTTTTACCTAAAGTTTTAAACATTTTCTTAGGCATTTCTTATTATAAAATTTTGATCAAACCACTGTTTAAACATGCGGTTCAACATTTTTTGATTTTTCTTTAACAACAACAGCAGCATTTTATTTTATTCCTTAAGTATTTTCCATTATTGTTATTGTTGTAAACTTATCTTTATTATTATTTAATAGTTTTTTTTCTCTCTCTTTTTAAATAAAATAAACAATAACAGCAGCCGCTACCATTACAACTTGAAAATATGTACTTGGGTTTATGAGAAAAAAACTGGGGAGGAGGATACAAAGTTATAGTAACAATTTGTTTTTTTTTTTTGAGATTGTTATCGTTGTTTACTTTGATAAATAAAAATAAATTTAATAAAAGAAAAATTGTTGAAAAGAAAATAAAACGAATTAAATGCCACCTCACCATGCAACATAGAATAGCGGTTGTTTAGAAAATGTATACATTTCTTTTTACAGTTATTGTTGAAAACTTTTTAACACTTTATGATTTTTATTATAATCACTAACAAAATTTCAAATATTAACGAATTATGTATTAAAAAGACTTTAATAAAAGAAATTTTTAAGGTCTGACTTGAATAAATGATTGAATAACTTTATATTGTGTTAAAAGGTTGTAAAAGGTTATAAAGTTTTTTGAGTTAATATAAAATAATGAACATCTTCTAAAAAAAAAAAAAGCTTTTTTGTTAAGTCTGTAATTGAATAGAGTGTGCTGCAAGTGCACTTTAACAGCAACCTTAGAAATACACACACTTTCATACGTGCCTGCTTATTAAAAGGTTTAATTATTGTATATTTTTTTTAGCTCTTTTGTTAAACTTTTGCAATATTTTTTCTAAAACAAAATCAACATTAATTAACATTCTTTCTTAAAACCCATTTCATTTATTATTAAATCCCACCAATTACCTGCATATTTGCATAAAGAATATGTTAAAATTATGTTAAACTTAATTAAAACAGCATTTTTCTGTGTTAAAATGTTTACTTATTTGTTGTATGTACTACAGTCGTAAATCGTTTAAATGCCTTTAAAATTTAGCTTTTTGCTTATCAAACAATTCAAGTAATTTCCGGTTTTAACTTAAAGTGCCCCAGCAACAAACATGTTTGTTATTGACTAAGTAAGTAGTCGTACAACATACATACATACATGCATCAACTCCATAAATATTTCATGGTTAAAGTTTTAGCCGTTGAAGTAGTGAACTTCAGGAATGGGTAATATAATGCAATTTTGAATTTTCTGTTATTTTAAACTGTGGAAATATTCAGCACCAAATTGCTTGAATGCAGTTGAAAAAATTTTATTTGAATCTATATATATAAAAATGGAATGGTCCATGTATGTAGCCGCATTACTTGAGAACGGCTGGATCGATTTGTCTGAATTTTTTTTTTTTTTTTTTT
>NDXZ01003167.1:0-11233 GCA_003055125.1 Paykullia maculata | reverse complement strand
AAAAAAAAAAAAAATAAAAACACACAAAATGAGTAAAAAAGTTGACCAAATCGGATAGTTTTAGAACTATCTTTGTGGAGATTATGAATATTAAGTAAATAATAAGGGTTTATTTCTATAAAAAAAATATTAATACAAAAATTAAAAAACAAAAAATTCGAAAAGTATTCTAAGTCAGAGTTATTAACAAAAAAAAGCAACAAAATATGTTTGCACGAATCTTTTGTTTCCCATATGCTCTGAAACTAAACAAAGGTTTACAAAAAGTTATTAATTTTGCCAAAATTAAACTTGATTACTATATTACACTCGTACTTGTCATACGGCATTTTAATAAAAATGCTTAAAATTTAAAAGAACACATTATGCTTGAAGCCCATTTTGATTATGTCTAGCAGCTAAATGTCACAAAAATTTAAAAAAATGTATTTTTCTTTTAAAAAATTATAAATGATTTATAAAATGATACGTATACTTGTTATAATTTGTACATAGTTCTAATACGCTTACGTGGCGCTTTCAAATACAATTTTTAATAAATAACGAGCAAATTAAGATAAGAGTTACAATGATATTTATAATGAAATAAAACGATATCTGCTAAAGTTTTAAGAATAAAAAATACAGACTAAGGAAAGTTGTTTTGTTCAAGACATGAGCTGCGTCGTGAATGATTCTCTAGGAAGTTTGCTTTGGGAATCACGTTATCTGACATTGCATATGTTTTTTAATTCATTTTTCAAAAGAACTCGAATTAAGGCATGACTGTAATAGAGTCTTATAAAAATAGAGAACAAGAAGAAAAAATACCCATAGTGCTTAAAGTGTCTTGATTTTACGCTTAAAATAGATTTCTTTGTCCCAAAAAAAAAACTTGGTGTAACGTGTTCTATTAAGTACTGCTTAGACTCGATATTAATTTAAAATAAAAGCAATTTTTCTAAAATAAACTTAAAAAACATTTTCTTTAATATATTTTTTGTAACATTTAAAAAAAAAATTGTTGTTCAACTCAGCACAAGAAAAGTTTTTCAAATTAGCTGGCTTAAAACGATGCGATTTAGGTCTTTATTGTTAAATAAATTCCAAATACCAACCTAATGAACAATTAACGGCAAAGTTTTACACAAACACGGATTTTTTCAGTAGTTGCCATTGTGACTACTTTTTACGAGAATATTTTAGAGCATATTTTCAATTGTGACAAATCAAAATAGCAACTTGCTTAACTAATATTTATATTAAGGTTAATGATAAACGATTAGCCGTGATTTATTGATCTCAAGCATAAATTTGCTGGAATCGATAACAAAAGAAGATTTTTTTATTTTAAACATTTTAAACTGATTATATTAAGTATGTCAGATTTCAAAATATTAATTTTGAGAGAATTGTATTAGACGATAGGACACGGGTTGGAATTTTTTAAATTTTTGCTACAAATATTATATTAGATTAGCCTTCCCTTTGCAATATTTCTAGTTATCGCTGGTTATAGAGATTGCAATTTACGAAATTTAACTTTATTAATTTTTTATTAATTTTTCTAAAAACTCCTTTCAATTCAACCTCGTTTTCATATCCTTTCTTTTGTGTTTAGTTGCGTTTGAATTTCAGGCAGTGCGGATTATTAGCACTATCTGAAAAAATGATTCATTAATAAACACAAATTATAAAGATTTATGAACAAGACTGTTGAAAAATTTGATTAAATTCAAAGTTACAAAAATAAATTAAACGACGCTTTAAAAATATTATGGGAATCAGACAAAATCTATTACTTCAAATAACCCCGGTTCCACTCAATTAAGGTTATTGATGCTGAACGGTAATCTCCATGGGGCATAAAAAAAATGTTCTTTTGTTACCACACGATTAAGTGTCTTTATATTCGTACCCAGTGAAATAATAAAAAACACTTCTTGAAATCACATAAAATATTTTTTAAAAGGAAAATAAATTTAAAGTTAATGTTGGCGATAAAAAAAATCTTTTGTTCAACTGATTTTCATGGAGATTTATAAAAAAAAGAAAATAAAATAAAATCTTTTTTACGTACCCCTTTGCATCTAACACATAAACTGAAAAATAGTATTAAAGAAAAAAGTAACTAATAAGATTATAATTTCAATTTCATTTTGTAATTTCATACTTCTTTGTTGTAAAGTTATAATATTATGCAATAAAACCTATGTAAAGTAACGAAGTATGAAAATAATTTTATTGGGGATAGTAAGAATTTATTTACAATTTAACAAAATAAAATTAATTTTTATATTAAAAGTATCAGTTTGCTATTCTCGTATTTAAAATATTTTCATGGGAAAAGGTTAAAATCAAAAAAATTCAAAAATATTATGGTCATTCCTTTACTTTATTTAGTTCTTGTTTTAAAGCTCTGAGATATGTTTGTTTATTAAACTTGTTTTTGTGTACTAAAACTATAAAAATTTTTTTAAATTGTTGCACAAGGGATTATAGTGCTTGTGAGGTTTTTTTAAGCATATGTGTGTGGTCAGATGCCAGACTGCCTTCTAATTGATTTTGAATTATGATTGATTGGAAGTTGTTTTTTTTCTTTTTATTCTCTCCTTAATAGTTTTTCATCAAATTTAAAATTAACTTTGTGCAATTTTATTGAAATATTTTATTGCTATGAGCAAAATCGTAAAAAAGTGAATTTATAATAAATTTTTATTTAATTGCTAGAAATAAACTGAGGAGGACTTAAAAATATTTTTTTTATACTAAAAGCAATAGTCCAAAATACTTTTATGAATAAAGTAAAAATTATATTTAACGATTAAACAATAAAAGATATTGTTAGTTGCAAAATGTGAAATATTACCACCAATAATAAAAATGCTTTTAATCGACAGCTGTTATATTTAAAACAAAGATCTTCATTCACGATTCACATAAACAAAATTAACAGATGTTAACTGCCATTTGAGTTCCGTAACATCTTTTTGTGGGCAAACAAACCCTTTTTTAGGCGCTTTTAAAATCACCAAGCTTCATTAGAAATTGCATAATATTAATAATTTATTAACAGATTAATGCATATAAATTAATTTACCAGAATGAAGACAAATGAGACTACCACACTTTACGAATATGAACTTTAATTTTGTCATTAAATATTATTTTAACACATTTTAAATTATTGTAACTTTCGAATGTACAGAAAAATCTGCAGCAATGTATTTTGGTAACAGCATAAGCAATCTAGAAAATGTGTTTTTAAATTTGTTTGACATACATATTATCATTAAACGCTCTTTAGTAACCTTATTCGTGTAACATGGATAAAGGAAATAAAATATTTAAAAAAATTTATATCCTAATAGTTTAGATTGTATTTTTTGGGTAATTATTAGTCAAGAACCAAATCGTTAGATCAGCGAATCTAAATTTTTCAGTCTTTATTTTATAACTATCATATCTTTTCTTTACTGTTGAATATTTCTTTGTATGTATTTAAACAAATACTACTTGGCTTACAGTAAAGCAAGCCCAAGCGGCATATCCTAACTGCAAGTAAATCCATTTAACTGTTCAATATACTTTCATTTCACTGACTTTCGAAATTAAGTTCACCGTATGCGTTTGTTAGTAAGGATGATTCAAATGGTTCCTTTGGATGTTAAGGAAAGAGAAACATCAGATTTTAATGAAATATTTGTAGAATTTGGCCACACGTACATCATATTTAAAATAATAAACGGCTGTTACAAAAGCACTTTGGCATGCTGTAAAGCAGGTATGTTTTAAAGTGATATTTAGGATTCAGGATTTAGAATTTGTATGGCAAAAAACAAGGCTTACTCATAGAAACACAGGGATCTATTTAAATTCATCGTAAAACAAGTTTTGTCCTAAAACAATTTGTCAAAACAAAAAAAATAAGAATTATGATTCCATATAAATCATCCCATATTAATCATCTAAACCTTCACAGGACTATTTTATATATATTTTAGATTTAACAGTCTTTAGTTTTTCGTCGGAGTCGCCAGAAAATTTTAGCAAAAACATTTTTAAATTTAATGAAAAAGGTTAAAACTTAAATAATATTGATCAACTATAACGTCTTTTTACGTTTTTAATTCGACTATAATGCAGTTCCTTTTAATGCTAAATATTATTGAGTTTGTTAAACCAAGTATTTTTAAATTAAAAAATGTAGTTTCAGGGTTTGTTTCTTTTAAATGCGATTCATAAAAAAAATTAAATTAAATATAAAACTATTTCAAGACAAAATGTTTATCATAAAACTGCGCCGGTGAGAGATATTCGTATTTGATCAATGTTATTAATAAAATTCGAAGTTCGTTGGTATTTTCAATACAAAAATAACAAAAATGGGATGATTATATCTTCACCTTTTTATTTCACAAAGATCAAAACACATACACACATTATTTAGATATTTCTAAGGTAACTGTTTGTTGGTATTACACAGCATGAAAACATTGAAACTTATACCCTCTTTCACTACTCGCGGTTTTGAAGTGCATTAAAGCAAACGTCTAGAAGTTAAATAAATGTAAAACTCACACCCTACAAAAGCAACAATAATTATACAATTAAATTTTTTTACGCTTATCTTCAACAACAATAACATACAAATGCAAAATCGGAAACGTCAAATTTCAGTTATGCTTATGATTGCTTTCTAACTTAACTTTATTGCCAATCAACTAACACTACACATTTATTTTCCTGTCATTAAAAGTTACCAGCAATAAAAGGCACATTAAGCTTAAAAGAACAAAAAGAAAACGACAAAAAATTTTGGCAACAACCAACTAAGACCCCTTTTGCCAAAAAAAAAAAAGAAATAAATTCTTTAACTTACCCCAGAGAAAATGTATGAATTTTTAAGTTGTTATTGCAGTTTTAATACGTATACATACGAACGTTCAACTTGTTTATGGCAAAATAATAAAATATTTGGCAAAATAATAAAATATTTTGAATTGGTTAAATGAAATAACAAAAAACAGCAACAAAAACTAACATCGGAAACGGAAATTTGTTAAAGTTGCAATAACAACGTCATATAACTTTTGCCATTATTTGGCAACTCACAAATACAAACATACAATCCATAACTGGAGAACTGTCATAAATGTTGTCGAAGTATTATTTTCTTATGTTTTAAATTTTTATTATTTTTTGTTGAATTGCTTTGGTGGTTGTTGTCGTTTTTATTTTAATTTAAAGAATTATAATCGAAAAAACTGAACCCATATTTAAAGGAATTTTATTGCACATAATTTTAAAAGATTAATATTTATATTATTGCACCCTACAATTTACTGCAACTTGATAGAAAAAAACAGAAAATAGAAAAAATTTAAAACTAAAATTTTAAATGCAAAAGTACTCAGCTTGTGCGACGAAAACAAAAAGTTTTAAAATAGCCCAATATGTTGAACTAATTGTTCATCCATAAAGGGGTTTTGCCAAAGTCTAGTTATAGAATTAGCCGCCCTGCAATTTATAATATTTCTTTTATTTTCAGTTGTTGCTTGATGGTTTGTTTTTAATGGTTTTATTTTTCTCTGTACAATTTTGTAATTGAAATGTCAATTTCGATTAGTTTTTAAGAGTTAAAATGTAAAGACAATTGACAAAAGAAAGGTGTGGATGTTAAGGTAATTTTTTTGTTGTTGTTATTGTTTAAATGTTGTATAATAAAAATTTACATTTGTAAAACAACAAGCTTTAAAGAGTACAACAACAAAAAATAGATTTAACACAATATGTATGTATAAAGGAAAATATTAACTATTTCTACTGAACCATTAAATGTTAAATTTGTATTTCAGTTACGGCAGACTGACTGCAAACACACTCCCACATATATGTATGTACGTAGCAGTGCAAAATTGAAGGTGTGGTTGTCAATGGCTATTGGCAGGAAAAAAAGTTAAAAAAGAGTAATAAAAAGAAATACGAAGAAATGAAAATTAGTTGTTAGAAGGAAGAAGAAACAGCTAAATATTGTATACACATTCTCAAATATAACTTTAAAGCGTTCGTATAGTTTAGGGCAAAATAATAGCAGTAATTAAACCTATTTGTAAAGATTAAAGTCTCTTTTTAATTTTTAATGATCCCTGTTTTTCTTTCTTATGTATACGACGTCGACGAGTTAATGAATGAAAAATCTCTTTTGAGCATAACTTTTTCCTTTGACCTTTTCTAGAATTTTGTGTAGCTCTTTAAGTTTTCAACTGTAATCTACCCCAAATAAGTACCTTTATAACCGAATTGAATACTCCTGCAGGCATAACGAATAAAAGTATGACAAAAATTTAAACAACAGTGTCTTACAGTTTATTCAGTTCAATTAGAAGTTTTGCAAACAAACTTAAAATATGTCATTAAAAAAGCAACAAATAAAAGTCTTTTTATCCTTCAAGGCAGATCACATAATAAAAAAATATAAATAATTTATGCATAGTTTAAACAAGCTGTGCGATATAAAGCATTAGTTGGCCAAAGTTTTAAAACATTTTTAATTAATTTAATTAAATAATTTTATGATCGTTTAGGTGATTTTCGGGGTGAGCCTTATATGAAATCTATTAACAATTATGGGTTAAATTTGCAAAAAAAATTAATTTTTGGTAAAATGGCAAGTCCTTAGTACCAAGCAACCGTTCTGCTATTATTTTTAGCCCAACTGAAAAATCTTAAATCTACAAAACTTGGCAGACATTGATTGAAGGGTTTCATTTATAGGTTTTAGACATCCACAGACACACACACATACAAATGTTAAACTTTCTTTAATTTTGTTTCAATTAGTTGTTTGTTTGTTTTATGGAAATAAAAAAATATATTTATACATATCGTAAAGCAGAACCTAGAAAATGACACTCCCTTAAACACATAAAAAACGTCTATATTGTTTTCTCTTAGCTGGTGTTTGGTTTATTTTGCGTTACTCCACCCTAAAATCACTTTTGCTGATCTAAAAATTCTCAATTTTCTTAAATTGTCAACATGTTCTTTCTGTGTAAATTGTTGTTTTTATTTGTTTAACTTTCATTATGGCTAATAACAATAATTGTTGTAGTTTATTTTTATTTTATTGCACAACAACTTGTCATAAAGCTTTAAAAATTGTGTTTTTATTTTTCTTTTGTGTATTTTCTGTGTTTTTTTGTAATGACCATAAATAGTGTCCGACCGAATATTTGAAAAAGAAAAATTCGGTTAGAATATAAACAAAAAGGTTTTCAAGCTATTTCAATTTGTTATATTTGTATTCATATATTTAGTTTTTGCATTAAATAATTTAAAACAATTTGTTTCTAATACAATAAAAACAGATAAAACAAGAAGTTTGAATTTGGCGGTACTTCACTACATAAGCAAAAGTTCTGTTTTGGTTCAGTCAAAAATAAATAATTAAACTATATTCGGTCAGACTCTCTCCACAAGTGTTGTTGCCATTGTCTGACCTTACGAATGAGTCACAATACGCTTACAACGCCCCCTTCTTTCTATCACAAACATAAGAGTTTCGTTTTGTTTATTGTAAACATATTTTAAATGTGTGTAGTGAGAACCGCTTTTCCTCGCCATAAAAAATATTTGTCAAAAAACTTGTCATTGTCGTCACACCCTAATTGTAAAGTGTTGTTGTTTAAATAAACAAATTATTATTTTCATTTAATTTTAATTGTAATGTCCTTTTGCCAGTCTTATGGTGATGGTGTTAAAAATGGGTGTGGTTGTTGTTGCCGCCAAATCCACAATCATGTTTCCAATTACATGACTTTTGAAAAGTTCAAAGTTAGAAAAAGGTTTCAATGTTTTTTAATTCAAATTATTTTGTTATGCCTTTGTTTAATTACGGTTTATTATTTTCATAATTAATAATCACATCAATTATGAAATTTAAGTGATTGTGATTTTCTTGTTTTGCATGACACCTACATAAACAAATGATTGTATAACAGTAATTATATATTAAATAAAAATTTGAGATATTGTTTATTTATATTGTACAATATTGCTTACATACAAATATTGTTAACAAAATAACAGTAAATTAAAAAATAACCCTTATTTTAACATTGACCTTAAACCGTTTTAGAATTTTATTTAAACAAAGGATATATTTTAATATTTTTCGTAACATTTTGTGGTATTCAACATGTGTTGTCAACTTTATTGAAAAATAAGTAAGAGTGTTAATTTCGTCTATGACTAATCTTATACACCTTTTACCAATATTTCGATATGCAACAAGAAGTGTAATTACCTGTCTAATTAAAAAAAAACGAAATGTCTTTTTGGAGAAAAGTTTTCCCCAAAATAATCTTAAGGCATTTACTACACAATCATCGTGTCAAAAATTTTAAAGTTATTTGGGGTCAATTTTGCTGATTTTTAACAAAATAATTTTTATGACAATGAGCAACAGATATCTATTACCTATATTAAATAGGAGTATATTTATTTGGAATATCATTTAGGATGTATCACACATACACACCTTAAATAGACAAATCGAAAAGTCGTCGGAGGCGTATTGTAGCATAATATGATTTAATTCTTTTCAATAGCACAACTTTGCGTATGTTCACTGTTTTAAAGGCATACACATAAAGGGTGTCATGTGTCACCAAAGTACACACACCAGACGTGTCTTAAATATTTGGTGACACATGACACCCTTTATGTTTATGCCTTTAAAACAGTGAACATATGCAAAGTTGAGCTATTGAAAAGAATTAAATCATATTATGCTACAATATGGGTCAATTACGCAGCACTTTAATGCTTAAATGTCTAAAACAATGGTGGAATGTACTACAAGAATGTTCAAAAACTATAAAAAGCTTGACCTAAACTATAATTTTGTTAACGATGACCCCATGGGATCAAATTATTCTAACATGAATTTTGTAAAAAATTTCTTTGGGATATTCTAATTTAAAAACAAACAATATTTTTGTGTTATAAATAAAGCAAAAAAGCACTAGTCAGTATTTGCTTATATCTTTGACATTCGTTAGCAAATTTTGATGGTCTCAACATCAATATTTATTTATATTTAGCATGCTATAAGCGGAAATCGAATGTTACAAGTATGTCCAAAATTTATTAAGGGTCTTAGAAAAATTGATTCATCAATAAAAAATAATATTAAGAATTTTGCCTATAACTGACAAAATTTTGCTACAATGACAGTAGTTGGGCTACTTAACAGACCTATAATATATAAATACTTCTTCCTATAAACTTGTTACTTGTAACCAACTCTTGTTAATTTCCATTCTTAGGCCACATAATCCAAAATTTAATTTAACTATAAAAATACTATTATTATAAGCATATTTTAGTTTACTCAAAATACAAATGAGTAATGTTCGCATTCTTAAACATTTTAGTAAATAAGAAAAACCTTGACTTCAGAGTTAAAGTAACCTTAAATTCATTAAACTTATTTAACTTTTAAAGAAAATATAAGAAAATCAAACAAAAGTTCAAAACAAGTTCTTTATATCGTCATCTTAAACGCAAAAATATCAATTAAGAGTTCTCGTTATTTAAGAGAATAAAGTTAAAACTAATTTTGTTATAACAAATTTTTTTCCGAATTAAGATTTGAGATTTTTGGCAAGACTGCTTTCTCCAACATATGTATATATAAGCATTTTTTGATTGGGATTAAAAATAAAACTAAATTAATTTGTTGTTAAACATTTGAAAAATGAATTTTGTTTCGATTGCCATTTCAGTTGACTATATGCAAAAACCCTTTTTTAAACAATTTGAAAGAACTAAATGGTTTTTAACATTAATCAAAATGAAATGCCACAATTCTTGTTTATTTCTTACTCATCCAACAATTCCAAACGTTTTTTTTTGTGCTTAAGAAAATTCTTAAAGCAACTACCAAAGTAAAGTTTAAATCCTTGTAAACATTTTTTTTTTAAGTTTAAATGAAATCAAAATAAATTTCTTACACACAATTTAAGTTGTGTTTTTAAATAACCCAAATTTTTAACGGTAACAGTATAAATAAAGAAAATGAAAAAAAACACAGATTTTAAACCAAAATCAAATACAAGAAATACAAAAACATTGAAATAATATTGTTAAAAGTGTTGATGATTTTAAATTAATTTTTAAACTCAACTTCAATTGGCGTTTGACTTTGATTTTGCCACTTAAATAATGGTTCAAAATAAAACAGCAGCCGTGAGATTTTAGTTATTTGTGTTTAGATAAATAGCTTTTGTGGGTGTTTGTGTGACTGTGTGTGTGTGTTGACATTGCTGTGCCAATATCAAGTCAATTTTCGCATTAAGGACTTTCAAGGCCTTGTTTTTTGTATTAGTTGAAGTGTTGAAATGTTTTTCTTTTCACAATTTTTGGCAGTACGAATGCGTTCTAAAGTTTTTTTTTTATAAAAAATGATGATGGTTTTATCAACTCAACTCTTTTAGTGCCGGAACAAAAAGAAAAAAAGACCATATGTACGTTCGAAGAAAAAAGTGAGCTTACGTGTTCAAATAATTTCAAATGGATTTTATACTTCTTAAAAAAGTACATGTTGAAAATACACATGTATAGGTTTGTTTAGTTTTCATTCAGGATTTTCATGTTGTGCTGTTTTAGTATTTTGTAAGGCTCCCTTTTTGTGTATTTAAATTTGTTTAACGTTGCATGTGAGTGACCATGCATTACTTAACTTTACTATAATTTAACATTTCGATATAAACAAAACCGTAAAAAAAATGTTAACACAAGGAGACTAAATATTCGTTTTAATAAAAAAGTCCTGCCTTCTTTTCATATTATTTATATGAAAGGGTTTTAATGCACTTACATTTAGGGAGTTCTGTATCAAACTCAATTTTCTTTATTTAAGTGTTTATTTAAGTTGGAAGGAAATCTATTAGAAATAAATTCTCTATGAAATATATATATGATTTTGCAGGAATTTTTTTCATCATGCAATTCTGCTACTATTCAGTTTTATTAAAAATTGTAATTCTAATTAAATTAGTTAACAAAAGCATTGCTAAATGATTTTTTTTTCAAAATAAAATATTATATAATAAACATATTTTTTACACAACTTTCTTCTATAAGATTTTCTTAGTTGGAGCTGACCCCAGACTTTCTTAATACACCAAGCAAAATTAGCCATTTTATTTCTATTTTTATACCCTTCACACACACATGTGTTAAGGGT
>NDXZ01003163.1:918-23509 GCA_003055125.1 Paykullia maculata | reverse complement strand
AAAAAAAACATCATTCATAACTAAATATTTATTTTTATAACTAAATATATGTATATTAAATATTATTTATTTATTTTTTTTAAATTAAGTAGTAAAAATTTGTGTGTTAAAAAGTCTATTAATTCAATGTTAAATTGTTATATTTTTTATTCGTTAAAGAAACAACTCTCTCCCTCTCTCTCTCTCTCTCTATGTCTATTAATATTTTCGTAAATAAGCAAAAGCAAGAAAGAAAAACACAATGAATTATTATATACTAAACTGGCAACAATAAATACTATTTAAAATAAAAAATAAGTTGTTATTACTATACTATATACATACATATACATATATATATTAAACAAACAAAAAACATTATTTAAAGAAAAATTATTTAATTTAAACAAATTAAAAAGATACAAATACTCTGATTAAAATTAAAACAAAAGCTAAACCATGTGTTGTTTTGTTTGTTTTTTAATTAAAATACATACATATACAATATATGTACATATTTATGTATATACTTCTTGGTTTTTTTAATTTTCTCATAAATAGGTACATTTTGTTATCAATATTTCAAAAATATTTATTTTATTTTTAATATTATAAAAAAGATGCATTTCTGTTAAATCTTACTAAGTCTTGCTGTTATATTTATATATTAACGAAAAGTATATGTATGTGCATCGCTCATTTGCAGCAACTTTGTCATAACTCAAAAAACTTAGTTTCGTATAAAATGAAAATAATGTTTTGAAGCTATTTAACTATTCTTTAAAAAACATTTCTTTTAATTGTGTATTAAAATAAATAAAAACTTTGACATTAATTTTAAAGCAATTTTTTGCTATTTAAATGTAAGTACTTAGTAGTAAGTAGTTTTAGTTAAAACAACGCTTATTACAAAAACTGCTTCTTACACTTAAAATAAAACGATTTTAGCGTAAACACGAAAAAACTCTAAATAAACTTATTATGGAGAATGTTTTGAGTTATGACAGTGTGGTCGCAAATAAGCGATATGAGTTGAAATAACCTACCATAAACTAAAATATACAAACACACATACATACATACATATAATTAAAACTTTTATATTAAATTTAGGACTTCCCTCTGTTACAATAACTTTAAATCTACTACTGTCTTATATCTAGTATGTATAAAAATCTCATATACAAAGAATATACATACAATACATAATTCCATGGGTCAATTTATAGTTTCAATTAATATTTTTAGCAATATATAAAGTAATATTAAACATAAACATTTGATAATATTGTATCATATATAAAATATACAAAAAATTAACAGTAAAATAAAAAAAAAACTTAATAAAGAGAACTTGCACTTCATAACACATTTATTATACAAATAGCAACCCGCAATTATAATAAGTATAAAAATTATACGAAAAAAAAAACTTAAAATATAATAAACAAATATACCAGTTACATGTTAAAAACGAAATCGTTTAAACTTTATTTATTTACTTATCTACTGCTGTTAAAGTGTTTTTTAAGTTAAACCAGCGGTTCTACGTGATAATATATTCAAGACACCAGTAATATCCAAATTAACTGTCAGTAGTTAACTTATGGCAATTGTTTAGACGTTGATATTATCGTTATGCAAAGGTTTTAATTGTTTTCCAGATGTTTCCAGTCTTTGATAAAAATATCTCCTTAGGTACATATGCATGTTGGATTTGACCGTATGGTAAATTTGTTAAAAACTCTAAGTTTGAATGAGTTTGCTATTCATTATACCCTTCATCACAGGTGACAAGGGTATATATAAGTTTGTCATTCCGTTTGTTATTTCTACAATATTTATTTGCGACCCCATAAAGTATATATACTCTGAATCCTTATAGATAGGGAAGTCGGTTTAGCGATGTCCGTCTGTCAGTCTGTCCGTCTGTCAGTCTGTTGAAATCAACTTTTCTCAGCCCCTCGATGTCGTACGGGCACGTTATTGGTATCAAACGGTCAAAAATTTTCTCGAATTTCTTGCTATTAAAACCAAAATCCGACAATTATCGAGATATAAGCAAAAAAAAAATTTGTTTGAAATTTGAGAAATTTCAACAAAAAAATTTCGAGATACAATAAGCAAAAAAAATTTTCAAGATATAGGCAAAAAAAAATTCGAGATATGTACATACAGTGAACTCACGGTAATGTGAACTTCCAATATAGTGAACTATCCAGTAATGTGAACACCTATTTTTTTTTATTAGCGCTCTAAGTAGTGAACAAATTTTAATGGCTCTAAACAGTGAACGAAAATTTCGGCGATTTTTGTTTATTTTCTAATTTTGGGAATCCACCGATTGCATTAAAAATGAAAACCATACAAGCATACATATTTTGAGTTTTGTTAATGAAGGTCAGTTGTCTTTCATTACGCATAGAAATCACTTAAACTTTATATTTTTTCGTACATACCTATATATTAACAGGAATAACCAAAAGTTTTTAACCATCAATGAAAAATATGAAATTCTGCAACAAACACGGCATATAAGTTATTAAAACAAAAAAACAAAAAATTCAAAAAATGATTTTTTTCTTACCTTAAATATTTATTTACTGTATGGATAACATTTTTACAATCAGTTGAAGTATTTAATTTTTTTAGTAAATATTCAATATAAAAAGTAAATTTGAAATAAAAAACCGTTAAGTTTGCAATTAATTATATGTTATGTTACAAATACTAAGAGGATCAATACTTTCTAGACTTTTTTTATTTGTTCACATTACTACCCTGGTTTTTATTGGTTCACATTACCGCGAGTTCACTGTATAGCAAAAAAAAAAATTGTTTCACAAAAATTATTATATTTATGTGTAAGACATGCGTTTTTGGGAAATTTAAAAAAAAATACTAATTGGCCCAGAATCAGCAAAGATATAGGCGAAAACCCTATATGAACTAAAATTAATATCATAAAAAATCAAGTTTTCTAAGACTTTAAATACCTTTCAGACATGTAAATACATACGTACATGTACACACATACATACATACATTAATATACGTAATGAAGGGTTTATAAGATTTGTCACACTTGTTTTTATACCCTTTACTTCAGACGGCAAGGGTATATAAAGGTTTGTCATTTCGTTTGTAATTTCTACAATTTTAATTTGCGACCCCATACATATGTATGTATATTCTGGAGCTTTATAGATAGGGAAGTCGATTTAGCCATGTCCGTCTGGCAGTTGAAATCAATTTTTTTTTCAGCTTCCTGATGTACTAAGGACCCGCTAATGATATCAAACGATTAGAAACATCCTTTAAGTCTCTTTATTGAAAATCACCACAAAATAAACGAAATATAAGCAGAAAAAGACGCCTTTTTGCACAAAAATTAATTATATTTGTGTGTAAGACAGGCCGTTTAGGAAATTTACTGGACTAATTGGTCTAAAATCCGCAAACGATATTGCCCAAAAACCTACATGGACAAAATTAATATTATAAAAAATTGAGAAAACCTGATTTAAATACCTTTCGTACATATAAATATGTGCATACATTCATTTGACCTAGGGCCATTATTATAACTTACCAAGAGCTAAAGTAGGGATGTTATCGGACAGATAACTTGTTTTTTATTATTTTAACTATACTTTGAACAAAAATTGAATGATAAAGTAAAGGGAAATTCTTTTTACCTTTAACTTTTAACGTAAGGTATGTTAAAGTAAAGTTGTCTGTACTAGAAAAAGGTGTCGCTTTTTTTCCCCCCCTTTGTATGTAAAAGGTTTTAGTCTGTGGTAAACAGAAACCAGTATTTTTGTGGCCTTGCCATAATTTGAAAATTATAAAATTTATTTTAAATGGAAGTTGTAATAATGAAATGAAACTTTATTCCTGACGATAGCTAAAGGTACCTTTTACTAACAGGAAGGCAAGTTATATTAACGGTCCTTAGTCAAAAATAAAAAAATTTAAAAAGTGAAATTATTGCGTTTTGTTATGGACCTCCTTATATTTAAAAAAAAAGTTAATAGTTTTTTGAATTCAAATACAAAAAATTGTTAATAGGTAATTATTATTAAAGTCGAAAATTATTTGTAAATTTTTATAAAATTAACAACAAAAAATATAGTAAAACATTTTTTTTTAATTTTAAATATTTATTGGGAAATTTAAACTATTTAATTATTTTTAGCTTATGGATATTTTTTTATCATAATGGATTTCTGGTTTTTTTAAAAAAACAATACAAAAACTTTTGTGTTCGTTTTTTAAATGCTATTGCCTTTCAGCTGTTTTATTTGTGGCAAAGCTTTCTGTTGTTAATAAGAACCTCAAAAATGAGTAAAAACTAACAAAGCAACAAGAAAGAATGAATTTTTTTTTTTATTGTATGGAAAAACAACCACCGTTTTTTAAATGTTGTTGTTTTATGTTCAAAATTGACAGAGATGGAAAATTTAAAATTTTTTTCTATTTTCAGGTAGTACGATTAATATTTCGAGTCAAAAGTTTTTAATATAATATATGTACTGGTTCTGGAAAAAATTTTCTTAGCTATCAAATCGATTAAAGTAAGTAAATACAAATTGTCCTTACAATTTTAAAGATAATTATAATTATAATTAAATGAAATTTGAAATATACCCCAACTAATAGAATTTGATATAAGACTTAATTTTATATAAAAGTCAATTTCAACAAATTTAAGATATACCTTAAAAAATATTTAAAGGTATAATATTTGCATTAAAATTGTTTTATTAATCTACAGCTACGAAAAAATATGTAGGTTTTTTTATATATGTAACTAAAAACAAGTGCAACCGATTTATTCAAGCTATTAAGTATTAAGTTAATCCATTATATACTAGTATCTTATTACATACATACATAGGTATGTACAGTAAATATATTTATAATTTAATGCACATATAGGTATATACATACCTACCTATGTATAATAGCTTTTTCATTACTGGCAAAAAATTATTTATTTATGGATATCCAATTAGTTAGTATATTTCATGATTATACGTTTAAATATTTTGGGCAATTTAAAAATTAAATCGTTAAAAAAATATATCTAAACCTAAACAACTGGCTTTCAACAAACTATATATAGAAAATTTTCTGTTAATTAAACAAAATTAGATACTAAATTCTTTACTTATTAGTGTGCCATTTACAGATACATTTCGGTCGTTAAATAATCCCATTAGCTCAACGCACTTTTTTCTTTTAATACAATTGTTTTTTGTTCAAAAATAACCAACAAAAAAATGTTTTTTTAACTTTCTGCAACACTGAATAAGTACGCTGTACTGCATCACCCTATACAATTAAAAATCTTTGCTTGGGCAACAAATTGTCACAACCATCTGGCTACACTACTTTTTTTATGAGAGAGTGTGTAAAATAGGCAACAACAAAAATTATGCTCTATTGATTTTAAGCTTTTTCCAAAAACAAACACACAAGGGATGCCATTACTTATAGAATTCTACAAAATTAGGTCGATTCATTATCGTTTGACAGGAGGATAGGCTATATCAAATTTTTATTAAAAAGATTTAAAACAAAGTAAAATCTAGTAAGAAACCGCTATATAACCAAAAAACACAACATCGTTGAAATAAAAATCAAGTTTTTGACAACAACACAAACATAATGAGATGTTAATAGAGTATTTTCACTAAGTAAAACCTATCTGCCCTTTTGCAAAATAGGTGGTAGCAATTATTAAAAAGAGCTTCAAAACCAACAGAAGTTTTAGGTATTTACCGAACTTTATATTATACAATGGTATTTTGATAAAAAAAAAAACAAATTTAAACGAGATTTTAGCAAAAGCTTATACATAATTAAAAAAATATGGCATATATTTACAAACGTTCTTTTTAAATATCTTATATTTACTGTACTTTGTGTGGCTGTATGCCTGCCTTAAAAGAGTCTTGGAGAGTGGATTCTTTGTTAGGAATTATAAATTTAATAAAGGCAAGAAATCATTTTTAGTGATATTTGGCATAAAATTAAGCAAAATAGTAAAAAAGAACCTGACAGCCCTGGTTGTACTGAAGTTTAAGCTTTCTGTTAAGAGGGGAGCAGTTAATTAGCTGTCAGAATTAAATCAGTTTTTACTCTACTGCCAAACCGGTCGAAACTTAATATAAAGTTAAAGAGGTGGTTAAAAAACGGCAAATAAAAAGTTGTTGAATACAAAAAGTAAGCTAAACATAAATAAAATTTGTTAATTTTTCTTCATTATACGTATGAATATGTATTCATTAATGATAAAGTGTGCGTGTGGAAAGACGCTGCTGGATGCTTTAATTTATTGAAATGTAATAAATAAAAAAACAAATGTCTGTTTCTAACGTTATTGCCAATTTCTAACGGAATATACCTACCTACATTGTTTGTATGTACATACAAAACATGTACATATGTATGTATGTAGTATATAATGTACATAGAACGCCCGTATAGTATAAAAATGAGTGGAAAATATTAATGTAGCATAACAGCACATACATAGAATAAATAAACTTAAATCATATAGGTACATGCATATGTATGTAAAATAATAAATAAATTATGTAACAAGTGTTATTTTTTGTCAAAAATTGAGATAATGATTGACACTTGACCTTGCCGCTTCTCTGCTTGCTTTCCAGCAATGTAGATTTTAAAAAAGCACAAAAATCGTAACAATTATTTGAAAGAAATAAAAAGCAGCAACAACTTTGTGTTAAATAAAATAAAACTAAGAGTAGAAAGCGAAAATCATAATTTACTACTTATAATCATCAACATATGTATGTAGATACTCATTATTATCAACTGCTTAGAATATAATCATCATCATCAACTGCTTGGAATATAGTCATCATCATCAACTACATACATACATACATACATACATATGTATGTATGTACTTGCTTGTAGCTGTTGTTGCTGCCGCAATTGTACAAATTATTTGACATTGGTCTTGAAAATAAACTTATCTGCCTGCCTGTGTTATTTTTTGGTTTTAATATAGAAAAGCATAATTTTATGCTCACAACTGTTAGCTACATATTTGTGAAAAATCGTTATCAGCGAATATTTTCATTTCTGTCCACCCAATTTCTCCATGCCAGTTTAATAGCATGCTTTTGAAATGGCAAAAAGCCACATAACGTCACCTAAAACCTAAATGGCCGTAAGTACACTTTTTTACAGGAGAAGCAAAAAACTATAAATTTAAGACTTTTTACTTGTTAGGTGGCTTTTGGATTTAATTACTAAAATCGGTATTTTTGAACATATGGGCAAATCATGCGTGACGAACGCTACATCCGTACGCGTTTTCGGAATAAAATATAAACATTTTTTGGTTTTTCAAAGAGATAGGTACCTTTAAATTTTACGTAGTGTTTAGTAGTATTTTATTTGTACTTTCGATTAGCATAAAACATAATTTTGTAACAGGTATTTGTTGTGAAATAATTGGTCACAAAATTTCGTGACGCACGCTACAAAAAAATGGAAATTAATTTTTTAGTGGGATTGTTTTCGTAATTTTGCATAATAAAGCACACAAAATCTAATTCCTAAAAGAAAGATAAATGTAAGAGAAATCTAAAATAACTTAATTGGAGCAAAAAAATGTAGTTTTTTTTATTATTTTCATCATACAAACTTCATTGACTTCGTCACAACACACTTTTTTTTAAGTTGCCAAAATTAGATGGAAACATAGGAAAAATGCGGAACAGGGCTTTCAGAAGAAATGACGAATGTATTTTTGTATACCTTAGTGTTTTTTCTTGAACTCTGTAATTCGCCTAACATCGATAATCAAATACCAATTGCAAAGGTTTTTAATGCGTTTTACAACTTGTTGGTTTTTTATATGGAAATATTATTGTATAAACAAAACAGCAGTTTTTCCCAAAAAATTAATTCTTATAAAGCGCATGTCGATAAATTAGTTATCTTAAGGGAAATACAAGATAACTAAGCTAAACTTAAAAGAAAATACATAAAAAGAGATATTTAAGAGTCGGATACCTTGCAATTTATGTACGAATTCGATAAAAAGATTACTTTATTTCAAAAATTTTATAAAAATACCTCCTATTCGCTTCTCATTTTTCCTATATTACGTTGGCTACTAACTATTAAAAGCTCTGAATTTAAACTGTGTTTATTTAACTCCGTGATAGGCAATATCTAAAGTGTATTTATTAACATACATATTAATGTACATAGATATACTGTCCTTTCAAAAAAATTTTGTGTAGTTCCCCTAAATTTTCTTAATATCTGGTGAGTGAGTTTGTAAGTGTTTTAACTATTGATTGTGGCAGTCTGAATTTCTGTGTTTTTTTTATATACATACACAGTATGTTTTACTCTAATATACATACTTATGTACATACCTATATATAAAAATTATATTTCTATAAATAAGTCATATAATAAAGAACTTATTATTTTCGGAAATGAAGTGCCATGTTCTTTAGTTTTCAGAGGAAGACCCTCTGTTTTTAATTGAAAATATATAAGGACATATAAAACATTTTTTATGTGGAAACTACAAAAATTTTTCAAATTCGATTTTTTTTTTAGCAAATTATATATATGCAAAGCTTTAAAATTATGAATACACCAAGTACCTATTCATAATTTTAAATTGTTCACTTTTCCATAATAACAAAAGCCTTATTCAATCAATTTTAGTTATTTCTTAAAAAAGCCACCAGTAATGACGATTAATAAATCTCAGGGACAATCATTAAAAGTGTGTGGGCTTAACCTAGAGTCACAGTGTAAACCATCAGTTCTTTTCATTTTCTCCCCCAAAAGAACAGCAAAAAATAGTGTTTACCATCAAGCTTTACGTTAAATACACCAAAACAAACGTTAAGAGATCTGAGGTCTAGTATTCAGTTGAAAAAAAAAATCAAGTAAGATTAATTTCAAAAGTTTTTGGTTGGTAGATTGTTTCTGGGACTTGCCCATATATGAGAAAAATTTTAAGAAAAGATGTATTGAAAATACTTTACAATATTCTTCTTTATGTAATTTGAATCAAAATAATGGGATGTATTTAAAACCTCTCTACGTTATTATTTCTAATAAAAAATATAATTTCCCTTTTAAATATGTATATGAATATTTCTTTCTACTTTAATATAAATGGGAAGACTTGTACAAATGTAGTCCTTTATAGAAGAGTGACTGTTGTGTTGCAGTTTTTGTTGCCTGTGGGAGTCTTAAGTTTCCAACATTTCTCAGCTGATAGGGTTGTATATCACCAACATAGTTAAGCTGATCAATCAGATATTGCGTCGCGTTTCCAATTTTCATTTGCTGTATAAATATTTTTGTATTAAATTCAAGTGTTTGTCTTATATTAAGCCATTTAAGAGTCTAGCATATGTTCTATTGGTGTATAAATGTTACATTTTAAGATCGATCTCATTGCTTAATTTTGTAATTTTTGTAGTCTTTCTATTTGCATATTTGAGCAGCATCTATAAACATAGTCACCCCTATCCCTTTTTTGTATTAGTTTGTTCACTTTGGGGAACAAAATTTCACATTTTATTCACGATAGGAGTGAGTATCGTCAAACCAAACTCAAAATATGTTTTTATCATTGTATTGTAAATACTAATACAAAGCAGTAAGTGTTGATATTTTGATTCTTATTCGTTTAAAAAATTCAAATTTGTTTACCAATTTTTTTTGCATATACATATATTCGATGTTCTAATTTTTTATCTATTATAATCAGTTAAAAAATGTATTTTGAATTTTTTTGTTGCTACGGCCTTTTGGATTTAAGGTGACGATATATATGTTTTTAGAACATGTTAGAAAACTTTTTTTTTTTTTTTTTTTTTNNNTTTTTTTTTTTTTTTTTTTTGTGTTTTCTGGTAGAAAATACTTGCAAACATAACGTATGCACACGCAATTATAAGTAGTACCTATAAGTTATATTCTTCTATAGATTATTTTACAAATTTATCCATTAAAAAACGTCAAAAATTTATAAGCATAAAGACTAAAAATCACTAGTTTGCCAGTAAAACGAATCCTGCAAAGTTTTAACACTAAGTGGCATTGAAATTAATTAAATTTTGCAGCTCTGGTACAAAGATGTTCCTCAAGATATTTCTTCTAGCTTTTTCAATGCATTAAAGGCATCGGATGAAATGAGAGCAGTTTACCCCAACCCAGTGTCTAAGATTAATAAATTGTTGACATGGTTAAAATCAAAATCCATATAAAATGACGCTTATTAAGGAAAATAATGATTAGTTTTTGATTGAGTTTTTTATAAAAATATACCCTTTATGTATGAAGTTCGACAATTTTAGGTTATGAGAAAAGAAAGAGAATGTCTGAATTTCTGATATTAGGAAAGTACCAGTCGATGATCTAGTAGGTCATCTATGTAACGGCTCCATGACATAGACCAATGTTAAGAAGACCATGTTTTCTGTTTCGCATCTCTTAAACGATTGGTTTTTTGTAATAACATTTCTAACGTGTTTTAGAATAGCAAAAGGTTGAACCTCCGACGTAGCTACATACATGCATAGGTAATTTCCTAACTTATAATAAATTTCAAAAGCAAATAGGTACATACTTAAAAATTGTATGGCTTCAGAATAAAGTAATTAATCTCTAAATAACGAATTTAAAACTAAGCGAAGCAACTCAGTAATAAGCTCGTTTAAGTATGAATGGCAGAATTTAAAGAAAAAAAAACTTTACAATAGAACTAATTTTTTTTATTTTTTATTTAAAGCAAGGCATAGGCATTCAGGTTATGCATATTTTATTTATAATTTTTTGTTTGAAATTTTCATGCTCTTTACTGTATATTTGTTTTAAAATTAAATAAACGAAGGTTTAAACCTTATAAATTATTTTTCAGTCAAGTATTTTTTAATATAATCTCTCAACTCTTATCAATGTCTACTACACCATGATAATTGACGTTTAATATGCATGAGTTAAATTATACTGATATTGTTTAAAAAAAAAAATTAACAACCATTTCTGTTTCTTTCCTTTAAAGGTATCGATCGCTTTATAACTGGGAACTATTTAAAAAAAACAATATGACCTCAATACCCAAAATTGATATCGATCAGCCGAAATATGATCAGAGCACTTATATGAATCGGGCTAAACATTTCTTCCTGTTGACGAACCCTTTAAATTTGTTGGCCTCAAATACAGATTTGGAGAGAGCAAGAAGAATTGTTAACGATTATCGTGCTGGTAAACCAGTGCCAGACGTAAAAAATGTTGATGACTTGTGGCGCGCTAAATACTTGTATGATTCAGCTTTTCACCCTGAAACCGGCGAGAAATCGATTATAATTGGTCGTATGTCAGCTCAGGTTCCTATGAATACATTGATTACTGGATGTAAGTTAACAAAAAACAAAACCTGCATATATGAATGTTTTTTTTTTAGTTCTTGTGCCGTTTTACCGAGTTTTAATAGAAAAAAAAACTTTTTTTTTTAATAAGGTATGCCGTGATTTTTCGTATCGCGCTTGAATAATGTAAAAAAAAATTCAAATAATGGCAAACGTAAATTGATAACAAATCAATACACGCGTACATATGTACTGCATACATGCATGTTGTGTATGTGTATTTATCACATTTTTGTCTTGAGCACACGTTAAAATAATAATTCCAAAGTGTGTTTGACTGGAAAAGATTTCTTTTTTAAAAAATAAAAATGTATAATCGTAAAAGATTTAATATTATAACTGGTGCATGTATTTTTGGTTCTTCAATTTAACTACAATTTTACTATTTAGGAGTTTTTTTTTTGCATAAAATTTTATTTTATGAAACAGGTTATATAAATGATATTTTTTAGAATATTTTAAAAACCTATTTTCTAAAAAAAAATTAATTGTTTAAATGCTCTAATTGCGAACTTGATTAAAAAAAAGTAAAGAATTCCAAATTTAAGGTCTAATTTTTGTTACTTTTAAATTTAAGTTAAGGAAAATTTAACAACTTTTGACACATTTAACTTACCGATCAGTTGACGGAACGGAATTACCTTACGAATATGCCTTAATTAAAACTGTAACGAAAAATAACAAAAGAAACAAATTTAAATGTTTTATATGAATATTGACATTTGAGTTAAATTTGCCATAATTTTAATTACTTTAATAGATTAATTTAAAATGTACATACTTTGTTTATAATTTCTAATTTGCAAAAAAGTAATGTTTGTATGCATGTATGGAAATGTAATATTTGAATTCTTATTAGAATTTTGCAAAAATTTAAAAAGAAATCGCAATTTGTAATAAACTTTGTTCTGCGTGTCGTCACATATTTTTTAAACAAATGTTTACCTAATAAATACATTAACTATATGTATACATGTGTATGTATGTATATACAAATGTACGTACATATGTATATGTATATATGTTTATGTATGTCAAAGGTTTTCCTTTTGTACCGTTAAAATTGAATAAAAATTCTATAAATCAAATAAAACAACACAATCAAAGAAAACCAATTGTATAAATAATAGATAATGCCAAGTTCATTGCAGGTGCTAAATTTTAATTATTATTGCAAATACATACATATGTATGTATGTATAAACAAAAGAAAAGAAAAGTGTGTTAACTGAACTTTAATTTCTCTTTTATGAATAATTTTCTGTACTTGTTTTGCGCCTTTAAGGCATGCTTTCATTTTACAAAACGACACCGGCCGTTATATTCTGGCAGTGGATAAATCAAACGTTTAATGCAGTAGTCAACTATACAAATCGTTCCGGCTCAACACCCATCTCCAAAGAGTAAGTTTGTTTGTTTTTTTTTTGTTAATATTTCTATTCATTCTTTGATTAATTAAGTGTTAAGCGTTAATAGAATTAAATTTGGTTTAATTTAAATAATTGTTGTTTGTGTGTGTTTTTCTTAAATTTTTAGGCAGCTGTTGACTTCATATGTTTTAGCTACTGGTGGTGCTTTGACAACTGCTTTATCATTAAACAGATTAGTTAAGGTGAGTTTTCCCTTAGGGGCAAAATATTTCAAAATGTTGGGATTAATTAAATGGAAAAGAATAATTTAATACTCTATTAAACAAGAAGTATGTAATTTTATTTATGAATTTCATATTAGACGTTGATATGTACATATATTATTTTAAGGCTTTTTTTTGTAAATTTAAGTGTTTTGTTGTTGGTGTGAAAAATATTTAAATCGCAAAAACTTCGCTGTTGTCTCTTTAAATAAATCTTGAAAGTTAATAAAACGTTGAAATGTATTAAATGAGGTGCTTAAGTAATTTCTAAAACCCTTAATTAAAATTATAAAACGTGTAAACATATTTACATACATACATACATACATATGTATGTGTCATGTTAGTTGTTAGTTTTCAAAACAAAAAGATAAATATTATCAAAAAACGAAATAAAGTTTCAACAAAAAAGTCTCTAGTCTTCTTTTATATAAAAAAAATACTTTATTAAGTTTGAAAATAAAAAAATAACTTTGTTTATATTATTTTTAGAACTTAAATCCTTTGATTGGCCGTTTGGTTCCACTGACTGCTGTGGCCGCTGCTAATTGCATCAATGTGCCAATGATGCGTTTGCAGTAAGATATTAATGCTTTTTATACCCTTCACACATGTGGCGAGGTTATATGTATATAGCTGTCATTCCGTTTGTAATGTCTACAATATTAATTTGCGACCCCATAAAATATATATATAGGTCTATTGGAAATATTACCGATAAAATCGGTTTTGAAAATAAGCAATATCCATTAACTTTCGGCTGAGATATTAGCAAAAAAAAACGATCCCACCTTTTTTATTTTTGTACACAAAAAAATTATTGTTTTGCAGCTTTGGAATAAACTACATACATTTTTGATAAAAAATTGGACTAATTGGCCCAGAATCCCTTAAAGATTTAGGCGAAAAACGTACATGGACAAAGATTTATATATTTTTTAACACTTTAACTACCTTTTAAACATGTAATTTCATACATACATACACCTCTTATTACATACCTACACTTGGTGAAGGGTATATAAGATTTGGCACAGCCGAATATAGCCTCTTACTTGTATTTTTTTTTACAAAAGAATTTAACAAAAACCCTTACCATTGCAGAGAATTAAAAAATGGTGTAACACTATTGGATGAACAGAACAATGAATTAGGTGTGTCAAAGAAGGCAGCAGCTGTGGGTATTTCAGCTGTAGTAGCCAGTAGAATTCTCATGGCTATGCCTGGCATGGGTAATACTGATTTGTTTTAAGTATTTTTAAAATTAAATATATAAAAATTAATTATTTTTCTTGAAGTTTCAACACCGCTATTGATTAACAAATTGGAAAAGGGTGGTTTTTTGAAGCGTTTTCCTAAGGCCAGTGCTCCTATCCAAACTCTATTTTGTGGGTTTATTTTAATATTTGCCACACCCTTGGGCTGTGCATTCTTTAGCCAAAGAGCAGCCATAAATGTAAGTAAAATATTTTATTTGTATTTCAATTATTTTTTATATTTTTTTTTCTTCTCTTTTATAGGTTGATAGCTTAGAACCTGAAGTTAAAGCATCCATTCTAAAGAAAAACCCTGAATTAACACAAGTTTGGTTCAACAAGGGCTTGTAAAGTTCCTTTGACAGCCAAACAAAAAAAGTTATGCCAGACATATAAATAAATACAAGAGCTTAGCAATTCCACAAACAATATGAAGTATGAAGAAACAATTGTATTTAGTTTACACAGATCAACTGTTTAGTGGTTTGACAATAATTTGAGCAAAAAATAGTAATAGTTATGTATATTAAAACTATCATAATGTTACACATATTGTATAATGTAAGTTTCGTTTTTTTTTCGATATGTTGCATTTACTTGTGTTCTTTTTTAGTTCTATAAGACAGGCAAACAGACACGTACTCTATTCCAAACAATTAAGGAACATTCAAATACCTCAAACCAATTATGCATATAATTTATATAGATGTATTTATGTGTTTACAATAAGAACAATAAGTAGTTGGTTGTTTAGTTTATTTTCCCTTTTTAACAATGTCCTAATTTACTTTCGTTTTAAGATTAAAACAAAAAAATACTATTATAACTACATACTTTATTTGTTATAAATAAATTAATTGTTAACATACTTAGTACATGTTTAAAAATGATTTTTGTTAATTGTCTACAGGGACTTAAATAAAAAACTAATCTTTAAATAATTCCATTTTATGTCATAACCAAGCATTCATTGTTCGCATAAAATATAGTCTCATAAATGTTTTAAAATGTATCTATTTTATATGAAAAAAATGTTTTTGTACAAAAATTTACTGCATACACCTAGTCTTGTTTTTACACAAATTTGAAATAACACGTATTACGAAAAAAAGCCTATCCTGTTTTTACACGGATAAAAAAAGAAGGTTCATAGGAATTCAATAGCTTGCTTGATTTTTTTTTAAGTTCTTTAAATATGTAATTCTTTATTTTAAAATTTTATTTTCAAAAATTAATGTAAATTTTTTGATATATGTATATATATATTTTGCTTTAATGTTTAAATTTTTATTTATTAAATTTTACATACATTGTATATGTACATATCGTCACCTGAAATCCAAAAGGCCGTAACAAACAAAAAATTCAAAATAGAGTTTTTAATTGATTATGATGTAATTAATCAAAATACATTTTTCCTAAAAATTTTACTCATATATGTTCAAAAACACCGATTTTAATAATGCAATCCAAAAAGCCAACTAACAAGTAATTAGTCTTAAGTTTATAAGGTTTTTTGCTTCTGTAAAAAGTAAAGTGTTCTTTGGATTTTAGGTGAAGATATTTATGTACATAGATAAAAGTATGTAAAACTAAATAAATGATTTGTACATTCGTCCATGTTTTGTGTTTCAAATGAATTCATTGCACGTAAAATTGTAAAATTACTGGTAATAAAAAATTCGAAAGATTTGTGTGCAAGGTTTTGGAAAATGTTATTATTTTTAATATCTTAATAAAAAAAATACATTTTAATTGAATGTCATTCATACTGGTGCAATGGCCGTTGTATATTTGCGGAGGAAAACGATTTTGATATGTATGTACATCTACATAAGTATGTATGTATGTAGGTATGTTCATATGTATATAAAAATGAATAGTTTTTGTATATTTATTTGTATTTCATAGCCTGGACGATTTTTTTGGAAATTTTGTAGGGTTTCTAATATTTTGTTGGGAAGTTACGGATGCTACGCCTACTTTCCAGCTACATACATATAGATAAGTATGTATGTATATAAAGAGTAACGTTCATGATTAAACAATTGACGGATTTATCATCGAACATCACAAACGTATAAAGCTAGGCCCATTAACTTTGAACTGTGGATACATCTCCCGAAGGAGGACAAAATTATATTTTGGTACTTACTTGGTCCCCTGTGTAACTACTAAGCCAATAAACATAAAAATATAATTCGAAAAGCGTTCGTATATTCTGTGTTACACCGATTATAAATAATTGACAGCTTATAAGTTTAGACACATTATTTGTCTGCGTTACGTTGTATTCCGTGGCTACATTTGCCAATGTTAAAAAAAAAATTTAAACTCATTGCTAGTGTGCACTTCAGTTATTAACGATCACGGACTAATTCTGTGTTAACGATAATAATTCACCTCATACGAATGTGAGGCTACCAGACTAATCAAATATTCCTTTTTTGTGTACTTTACCACAATATTTGACACTTTATTTATTTTTTTTTCTCAACTGTCAAGTTTGTTTTCAAGCAAAATCATTCACGTTTTTTAAACTTCGTTGACGACGAATAGAAGTAGAGGAGAATGATTGCTAATTTGATTCGCTTTACGCGTGTTCGTTCCGTTTTAATTAAATACATAAAAGAAATATAAAAAGTTTTAACTACTTTAAATTGAAAGTGAAAATTTACAAATATTTGTTTAATTTTGGCTAACAAAAACATTCCAAAAGAGTCAAAACTTTCATTCAGCGGATCGTAAGGTGCATACATAAAATTAAAAAAAAAAAATTCAAGCTGCTGGTTGGTTTTGCTCAGACGAAAAAACTTATTGTAAAACTTTTAAAAGCATAAAAAAATATACATACATATATTTGTTTGTGTTAACTTAAAATCTACTTTTGTTTATCCTTAAGTTGGTTTTTTTTGGAGTGTAGAGTGAATAGAAAGCACTATTTGAAATTAACAAATATAAGCGGCAAATCAACTTCTTGGATGGTAAAGGCATTCTACTTGAGATTAGAGGTGTTGCAAAAGATTAGAGAAACAAACAACATTGCCAAAAATTTCATATTGTTATCGTCAGTTTAAGAACAACAAATAAAGATAAAACTTATGCTTCATACAATTAAACCAACAATAACAAAATTATAATTAATAAAAAAAAAAACTGCAAAGTATTAAACGTCATAAAATAAATTAATCTAAACAGAAGGAAGAGAGCCAAACGGCAAGTTCTACAAACAGTCTGAGTGTTGGGGTGAAAATAACAAAAAACTAAACAAAAGTTAGAGCAACAAAACACTAAAAGTTTGTAAAACCTGTTCAGTAGTAAGACATTTGGCAGCCTATTGAAAACAACGAGCTGCCAGGTAGAAAGCTGTTTTTCTTTAAAATACATACATATGTATGTATATTCTTTAAATAAATAACACAAGGCACGGAAAATAACAACCAAAAACAGTACAATAATAATTGTAGCCAATATATTTCTGGAGGAGTAGAAATTCCAAAGAAAAATAAGATATTCTAATCAGCTGTTACATAGAAGAAAATAAACTATATATAAAGAGAAGTAAGAACAGAAGCATTAACAAACTACAATATGAATATCGACGATTATGAATCTTTGCCCACTACAAGTGTGAGCGTAAATATGACGGCCGGAGCTATAGCCGGTGTATTGGAACATATTGTTATGTATCCCATGGATTCGGTTAAGGTATGCTATTAACTTTTGCAAATGTTTATTAAAATAATTGTTGTGTTGCAATTACCTAACCTAACATTCGTATGCGAAGTGCGTTTTGTGATGTAATTCACATTTTTTCATGCACTTTTAACACAATTACTCTATCGCCTGTGCTGGCTCTCTCGTGTTTTACTTGCCGTGTCACTAAGGGTTTTCATAATTCGCATTCATTCCTTAAATATATAATTAACAAAAAGGTTATACCTATCAACATAGTTTTATATATACATAGTTTTATTAATATACCTACATAGGTATTAAAAAGAAACAAATTTTCATTCTATTTTATTTTTAAGAAATTTTCGATAAGTTCTCAATGTGCAAAAAAGTATTTAAAATTTTTTGTTTTGTATAAATTTGGTTATAGTATCCTCAATTAACAGTAGGTTTTTTATATAAAAGTTTCAATAAATTTCGTTGCCCAGAAACTGTTTTTTACCTAATTAATAAAAAAATTATTTAATTTGTTTTTGGCTTAAAGATGATTTAAAAATAATTTTTGTTTATGGAAAACCTGTACACAAATTTCTTAAATTTCCTACATCAATTCTCCAAATTTACCTAAATAGGTGCAACACTAACTCTTTCTACCTATTCCCTGTTTTGTTGTTATTATTAATTTCTTTACTTACCACATGTGACACCTGCACAGCATATTTATTACAGAAATTGTTTGAGACGTTTTGAAATAAAAATGCTGTTAATTTTTTAAATATTATTGTACATATTGTTACTAGTACATATAAGCAGCAGGGGTGGGATTGTATGAAATAAGTTAATATTAAAAATAAAACAAAGCTATACCTATGTAGGTACCTATATGTAGGTACTATACATATGTACATACTTTGAAATTTTTTCTATAAATACTTTAATAAAACATTTGTATACAATAGGTATTTTGGTAAAAAACTCAATAAATGAAAACATTTTAATTTAACATTAAACAACAAATTTATCAGATAAAAACAATTTCTATAGAGCTAGGAATCGTCTGTATATATATATGTATGTTAAAAAATAGTAGAAAGTTGGCTTCAAAGAACCCTTTGCTACATAAAACGATTTTATTTTTTATAGAATTGATAAAGACTAGATTATCAGACATTCGTTTTAAAAATATAAAATGTGCATGCTTTTATACACATACATACATTCATCTATAAATGAATAGATTCATATTTATATATTTGCTATACATATACATATGTAAGTGCTGAAATATTTACAGTTGCGCAAAAATGTGCGGAAATTTTTGTAGAGCAGAATAAAAATAAGTAAATGAATACCTATAACTTAAAGAAGATAAAACAAAAACCTTCAGAATAGCAAATATGAAGTTAAAAACATTCCTATTGAAATGTGTCAGGTCTGGTCATTTTATATTGTTGATAATAAAAATCTTATAAACATACATACATATGTAGGTATATATGTACATATACTTTGTAAAATTTTCGATATTTCTTTTTTCTTTATCAACATAACTTTTATTTCGGTTTCGTTTTTGGCGTATGTTTGGAAATAACATTTATTAAACTTTAAAATTGTTAGCAAATAAATGCTTGAGCATTTATACAAAATATCTTATAATTCATTCTTAACTTAATTTGATGAAAAAGTAAATACTGGAAATGTATAAAAATCTAAATTCTAAAAATCCAAAGCATAATGCCAAATGCTTATAGTATAGGAATGCAATTGTGTAACAACATTCACAATTTTATATTTTATACATACATGGAAACTATTGTATTTTAAGTGACTCGAGCAATTAAAAAAACTGTAATGATGTCATCGCACTAGGTATTGAAACTAATACATATTTTATTAATTATTTAGTTTAGGGTCAAAGGTATCGGAATAAAAAAGACGTTTTGGATAGAAATTCACATTAAAATTCTTTAAGGTAATGGGACTTCAGTTTGAGACAGTACCTACTATAGACAAATCCAAAGATAAAACCTTTTTATTGACCACTTTTTGTATGTGTGTTTATGTGTTTAAAAGTAGGTTGCGTATCTAGAAATAAAAAAGGTGTCGAAACGGCTGTACTTATAATGTAAAAACAAAATTTATTTTTTTTGTATACCATTCTTTATTGTATAACAACTGTGGTGTTGTGATAATTACTGCCGAAATAAATTTATTAAAGTCTAAGTAATATAAAAAAAACTAATCTTCTTTAAAAAACCGCAAATATGTTTGTACATATTAAAAAAATATATTCTTTGCAAAAAAAAATTTTCCACCTCAATCATTTTGCATGTGATTTATAAAAACTTAAAAAAAGAGCATCTTACTTAACATTTTTTTTTTACTTATGATAATAATTAAGAAATGTACAACAATATTTTTCTATATAAAAAAGAAACTAAATAACATTTTATCGCATTTCGTTTTGTGTACGTTGTTCTAGGCAGCAGTTATAAAGATAAGATTACTATACAGTTCTAGACTCATAATAATATAATAAGTACATACATATATCTAGTTGTTTCTTTCAACTATTTAAATATGTCATTATAGAATAAATTAAAAATAAAATAGCAAAATACAAATATTTGAGTTTATTATAAATATAACTTATTTTGCATTTGGAAAAATATGTACCTGAGATATTATGTAAAAGCTTATAAGAAGCTTGGATTTTATTTTTAATATTCTAAATTGATCAAACTAAAGCAAAAAACAAATATGTACATATGAACAAACGATAGTTCTTCTAAAAATGTTTTTTTAAAAGAGGCAAATAATTTGTGAACTTGTTTGTTATGTATTAGGAAAACGACATTCGCAAAGTTTAATACAAATTTTCCCATTTAATTAAGACGACAAATTCTTATAAATTCCTTCGTTTTATTCCCTCGCACATATGTATTATCTTGTGGATATTGTATTACTTTTTATTATTAAATAAATTATACTATTTTCAAGTGGGAGTGTAATAATAAAAAAGTACGAATTACTCACACACACAGAAAATTGCTTGATAATGATGACTGACTGAAGACTAAAGTAATTAATAAAATTTATTTTTAATATAGGTTTATTCTCTTACTGTATTATTATTATTTTTTTTTTTATATAATTTGTTGCAATTTATTTCTTTATTTTTATGTTTGTATATAAGGGGGTGGGTTATTTAAAATTTTTTAATTATTAAATTTTTCTAGTTTTTTGACCTTTTAAATAGTGTTTTTCCACAAATTTATTGATTAAGCTTAAGGTCTGTTTTTATATAAAAAAAATAGTTTTTGTGAAAAGATATTTTAATTCTTTTTAAAAAATTTTGTTTTACTAAAAATTTTTAATCCTGACATTTAATAATGAAACACAATATCATTCAAATTACAGTTTCGGCTAGCGCGACAGTACCCCATCTAATCAACTTAATTCTTAAGTACTTTTTTACGACTTGAATTTCTTGATGGTTAACTGGGCAATAGCAGTAATGTTTTCGTAGTTTTTAAGTAAAAGACTCGCCGCTTTTAAAGAAAATTTTCAATATTTCAACGTTTTGTTCAAGCAACGTTCCATTTTGCAAATGTCAAATTAAAAACTTATTTTCTGTCAATGAACGAATACCAGCCATAATATAATTTAAAACGTATAATTTAATACGTTGATCAAGCCATCTTGTACATACATACATATGTAGGTAAAAAAAATTTAAATTCTTCCTTTTTAATTTTTCTTTATCAAGCTTGTATTAATGTCTATATTTATAGCTTTTGGAATTGGTTTCGAAAACGACAATTCTTTTGTGTTATAAATTGTAATATTTTCGGTTTTGTATTCAATTCAAACATAAACCCTTGTTATAACCTTCACCTAAGGTGATATATAAGTATATATAAGTTTGTCCTTCCGTGTGTAATTTTTACAATATTCATTTGCGCGACCCCATAAAGTATATATATTCTGAATCCTTTAGATAGGGAAGTCGATTTAGCCATGTCCGTCTGTCCGTCTGTTGAAATTAATTTTTCTCAGCCCCCGTGTCGCACGGACACGGTATTGGTATCAAACGATCAGAAATTTTCCCGAGATGCTTGCTATTGAAAATCACCAAAATCCGACAATTAACGAGATATAAGCAAAAAAAAATTTGTTTAATATTTCTTTTACACAAAAACTGTTATATTTGTGTGTATAACATGTTTTTTGAGAAATTTCAATAGAAAAAAATTTTTGAGATATAAGCAAAATAAAATTTTCGAGATATAGGCACAAAAAATTTCGAGATATAAGCAAAAAAAAAATTTTTTTTTCACAAAAATGAATTAAGTTTGGTGAGAAATTTAAAAAAAAAATGTTTTGAGATATAAGCAAAAAAAACTTTTTTCGAGATACATATAGGCAAAAATTTTTTTTTTCTAAATACACGCAGTGAAGGATATATAAAATTTGGCACAACCAAATATAGCTCTCTTACTTGTTTTTTTTTTACGTAAATACACGCTGTGAAGGGTAATAAGATTTGGCACAGCCAAATATAGAGCTGTTATTAACAAAAAAAAAAAAA
>NDXZ01003155.1:0-13809 GCA_003055125.1 Paykullia maculata | reverse complement strand
AAACATTTTAAGAGATTTAATTTTCGTGTAATATATTAAACAAAAATGTGTTTAGTAAGTAATCTCGTCCATTCTGTATCCTCTCTTGACTTATGCTTCTTTTGCATAAATATATGTACGAGCATACGGTTACAAACAATATGCATGTATGTATATAATGTAAGAAAACAAACAAAACATATTTCACTCTACCACATAATTGTATACGTGTACATAGTCACGCAGCTGAATTGTAAAGAATGCATTATGTATTTCAATACTTCAACCAGTTCATCTGCCTAATCTTACATTTTACTATTGAATGTCAATACATCCATACATATACATTTATGTATATTTGAGTATTTTTACAGGTTTATTAATTTATTATTAAAATTATAATTTGGTTTCTGCTAATAAAAATCGTTTCCGTTCACAATTTGCTCGCAAATATTTATTTTATCCAAACAAACCTTTAATATCCTGTTATTAAAAACGGTCGACTGTTAGAAATAACACAGGATGTTTTTCTACTGTATGAAAGCCATTAAATATTCCTTATAAATATTTTGATTAGTGGAAAAGCGTTGAAGGTATGTTAATGTGTGTGCATATATATATATATATATATAAATATAAATATAAACTGATAAAAGTACATACATACATACATACATACATACATACATACATATTTGTATATAATGCGTTTTCATTATGCTTCTATTTTTCTTCTGATCAACCCGAATTTACTCTATGTGAAATAGGTTTTACACGATTTTTCCAAGAATGGTTTTTAGTGTTTTTTGTTCTTCTTCTTTCTGTATGCAAGGTATAGTAATTTTTGAGTGAAGTTTTATGACCAAAATGGCCCTTTCATAAACATATAAATATGTACGTTCTTAGGCACGAGTACTTTACCACAGGAGTCGTAGCTGAAGTGGTCAGACAATGTTAAATAAAATTTTTTAAATTTTACCAATTTCTTTTAAAAATTACCTCAAAAGCAAACACACATATTACAAGCATTTCTTCTTCTATGTTCTTTAATACTATTGTTTTTGCAATGTTTTTTTATAAAAAAAAATTTATAAAAACCAACTGATACAAAATTAGAAGTCAATCTATAAATGATCCATCTTACCAAACAACATCAAAAGACTTTTAATAGCAGAGGTAGTGAAAATACGTTTAAAATTTGCAGAATAAATATGAACAAAAATATGAGAGAAAAACACAGATCTATAATGGACAGCAAACATTAAAGCACTTCTTTCTAAAGTATGTAACACGTGATCAGATTTGTGCTATATTTAAGCTCAAGCAACGTGTGACCACTACTCGCAACAATTTTAACTCAATTTAAACTCAGCTGTTCGATTGCTTGAAACCCAACTCAAACTAATGTTGTTTGTACCTCTGCTGCTAGTTTTTCATTTTTATTAGAATTTTATCTTTAAAATATTTTAAAACATATTAATTTAGATGATGGATTAAAATTTAGATCGCACTTAACGTTCTTAGATGCAGGTGCCCAAAAACCACAAATTGATACTTATTTCTTCCACTTCGACAGTCACCATTCCACAACAAAAGATGTGGACTTTGGCTTTTTACTCAGCTTACATTTGATGTTGTTGTCAACTGCTATATGTTAGAGTTTTATCTGTGGAATTATGTTGAAAATCCCTTTTTTAATTAAAATCGAAAAAGAAAACGAAAACAACAACACAGAAAAAGAAACAGAAAACGACACCACTAACTTAAACGTAGATGACAAAAATGCAGGCACCATTGTATGGGTGGCATCAGCAGTCCAATTTATTACGTCCAATTTTAATTCCAAACTTTTTACTTTTCTTTCACTTTGACTCATTTTTTACGTCCTTAAGGTATTTTGGCGAATCACACACAAAATTCTTACCATAACCGAACAGTTGTTCTTAGCACCACTTATATAACAAAGAAAAGGGAATTACCCTTATTTCACGCAATTTGAAAACTTTTTAACGTACAGGTCACGATCAGTGTTGCCAGAAGTTGTAAAAATGCTAAATGACAGAAAAGATGCTAAATCTGGCCTGGCCACCAAGAGAATTAAGATAATAATAGTGGTAATCCACAATGCTGCAGTAAAAAATTTAACCGTTTTTAGTGACGCAAATCAAAGCGACGCAAATCGAACCGACGCAAATCGGGGTCAAAACGACGCAACTTGAAATTGCAACGACGCAAATCGAATTTTTCCAGTTTTTAAAAAGCGACGCAAATCGAAACGACTCAAATCGGGACGACGCAAGTCGGGGCTCTAGTGTACTTTATTATTGAAACGAAAATAATTAAGTAAACGTATTTAAAAATTTCTTAAAATTTTTTTTCATTGCTTTAAATACTTACAACATTTTTCGAATTTGCGCAGGATCGAAAATCGTTTCAGATCTATGGTTTCTAGAGCAAAATTTCTTAGAATTGTTTAACACATTGGGAGCAATATGCTTTAATTTTCGTTTCTAGACTCATAAACTAAAAAAATGGAAAAAAAGTACCCTAAAAGTTGAAAAAGTAATTTTTCGTCCCCTATACTATTTTCGAGCCTAATTAGGAGCGTTTCTGGACTTTTAAACTCAAACAAAGGTGTAGAAGTTTAAGTAGACCTTGAATAAATTTTATTAAAATTCGAAAAATTTTTTTTTTTTAAAGTACCAAAAATAAATACAATTTTTTCCCTACAAGTTCGAATTTCCAAAAAGTACAAACGTCTTCGTATTTCTTGGAGTTGTGATGAATGCAGTTTATTGGTTAAGTGGTTACAAGGGGCTCCAAAAAAGTACTAAAATAGAATTTTTACCCGTTTGAATTTTAAAAAAGTACCAGATACCTGGCCGCTTAATTTTTGGGTGGAATACAATTTTTTTTTGTACCTTGTTTGATTTAGAAGATATAAGGTTACCGATTTTTTCCTTGTTTTACCCCCTAAATATTTTAATTTCCAAAAATCCCGTCTTAGTGGATCTATACAACGGGAGAGTAACCCACAGTCCAAATTTCAAATCTCTAGCTCTATTAGTTTGGGCTTGGCGATGATGAATCAGTCAGTAACGTTACTCTTTTTATACCCTTCACACATGTGGTAACGGTATATACAGGTTTGTCAATCCGTTTGTAATTTCTTCACATATTCATTTGCGACCCTATAAAGTATATATGTATATTCTGGATCCTTATAGTCCTATATATATATATATCCTGTCCGTCTGTCCGTATGTTGGTTGAAATCAAGTTTTCGTAGCTCCCATAGATCACAAAGGGTCGTATGTGGTATTAAACTTTTGGAAATATTTTCGAAAAACTCGGTATGTAAAACTGGCAAGATCCCTCAATAACCGGTTAAGATATAAGCAAAAAAAGCCGACTGCTTCATTTTTTTTAAGTTTTTTTTTTACACAAAAAAATTATTACAGGCGAATTCATATATATCAATTCACCCTTAATTATGGTTGTTGAATTAAATATTTGCAGCCTTGGGACTACATACATAGATAGATAGACTAAAGATATACTTGAAAAAAATACATTCACCACATAGTGAAGGGTATACAAGATTTTGCCCAGACACATATAGCGCTCTTACTTGTTTATATATAGATTATAAACAAAATTAAGAAAAGCTTACACACACTATTTATACATATGTACATATAAGCTTACAAGTGTAAGTACACTTTGCAAGCATTGAGTTGGTAAATGGCTTTTATTGATTATTTTAAATTAAGCTTTGTTGCATAATGATTTTGAGGTTAAAGGCAAAATATTTATATATATATATATATAATATATAATTCGTTTTGTCAAATTTTAAAATTCGTTTGGGAATTGCTTACGCAAATGCACATAATTGTAGAAGTTTTTGTGATCAATTTCACTTCTCTATCATAAATACTCACTTAAGCAACTATTGTTTATAGGACAAGTTTTGTGATGTGTGTAAGTGAGTATGTATTCACTTTTTCTTATAAATAAAAATATCAAAGCATAAAACAACAACAGTATACATACGCTTTAATATTTTCAAGTATACCACGGCGTATAAATGTGTGCATGTCTGTTACAAATATGTTTACCCTGGAGTTTTAATTCTCACAATGTATTGCTTTACTATTGCCAACTTAGCGACATTTGCTTTATTTCTGTTTCGAAATTAGTACGCTTTTTAGTTTTTGTAAAAAATATTATTTGAGTTTTTCTATAAATTTAATTGATTTATTTAATTCAAATAAAGCAAATGATTTACTATACATAGCGATAGTTAAAAATTATCTTAAATTAAATATATTATATATATTTTGCAGTACAATTATTTATATTATTTAGCAATTCAGGAAAATATATATTTCATTGTAGACATTATTTGTCGCAAGAAAGTCAAACATTGTATAGGTATTTAAAAATTAGTATATATGTATGTATGTGACAGTGTCTATACTGATTTGACTTTTTTCATCATTCCAGTTATTATTTATTAACAAAAAAGTGTTTCACATGAATCATTTGATCTTGGCAAAGAAAACATAAATCTTATTATGTTTAACATATTTTACAGGATCGTCGTTAAGTTAACAAATCAGTAGTTTTGTTTTAATCTCTACAATGATGAAATCAATACGAATGGTCAGTCTAAATATGCTACGATATGCATATGATAAGATACTTAACCACGCACTACTTATCTTGGTAATCAGTGTCATTTAAAAAAATCACTACAGAACTGTAGGGTATTTTTTTTGTATGCTACGCAAATAAAAATGTATGCATTAGAATGTATGGTTGCTGTTACCTGCCTTTGGCTACAGATCTCCAATGTACAATTGTTTTTTGACTTATATTTTAAAAAAGTCTACCAAATTGTTTGATGACATAATCAGAAAATAAATGGCATTATTTAGGAAGCCGTACTTTGATATATTTTTTTTAAAATTAAATTAACGGAATAATTATGTATGTTGATACCAATTTTTATTTTTTCGGGCACGTTTTTGATTTATGATTATTTAAATCATAATTTTCTGAATATTTTTACAATAATATATTTATCATTAATATACATATGCACTAGAATAAAAACCCAATAGAATAACTCTATAGAGGCGGACAGATCTATTAAAGTCGTACGGGTGTAAAAAATTCGCTTAGGTAAAGTCTGTGAGTTCTTGTCTACGGAAAAACACTGCATGACCTGAGTTTTCCTGAACACTTTCATGGACAGCCGCAATGTGCTCTGCTAATCTGGCCAAAAGAATAACAAACAAGTAAGTATAGGGGTGGGTAAATAATTTCACTCGCAAACAAATTGACTAATATTCAACCAAGATCCTGTTATAGAATTATATTGAGATATTCGGGAGTCGGATATCATGAAATTTATGAACGAATTCGCTAAAAAAAATACTTTCTTTAAAAATTGCCTCCTATTCACTTCTCATTTTTTCTATATTATCTTCAGGTCAGCGGTAAAGAGTTTCGCTTTGCAAGTATGAGGCACCGAGTTCAATCCCCGGCACAGGTGAGAAAAATGTTTCTGTTGTCGACTTTGGGTGTCTTAAGTGTGATCAAAAAAAAATATTTGTAATGATAATGGTTGACAATTTGACTACTTTTCAAGCCAAGATCCTGTTATAGAACTTTGCTCTAGAAACCATAGGTCTAAAATGATTCTCGATCCTTCGCAAATTCGAAAATATGTTGTAAGTATTTAAAGTAATGAAAAAAAATGTTTAAGAAATGTTTAAATACGTGTACTTAATTTATTTCGTTTTAATCATAAAGTATACGTATTTTAAAATTTCTTAAAATAATTTTTTTTATTGCTTCAAATATTTTTTAGCAGTTTATAAATGAAAATATTAATTTTTTTAAATAAGGAAAGTCAGTAAAGACTTTCTTCTTAAAAAAAAAGTCAAAATTATTATCTTGGTTCCCAATGTTAATGAAAATTTTACACAAATCATGAAGTAAAACAATACTTACAAGATATTTTCGAATTTGCGCAGGATTGAAAATCGTTTTAGACCTATGATTTCTAAAGCAAAGTTGTATATACATATGTATGTATGTACATACGTATGTATTTACATGTCCGAAAGGTATTTAAAATAGGAATGTCTTACACACAAATATAATCATTTTTGTGTAAAAATCTCAGTCAGTTATAAAGAAACTTTACTGATTTTTAATAGGAAGAAGCTCGATGATGTTTCCTATAGTTTTATATTAGCACGACATCAGGAGATTGAGAAGAGTTGTTTTCAACCGACAGACGGACATAGCTCAATCGACTTCCATATCTATAATCTATATGGGGTCTCAAATGAATAAAGTGGAAGTAACAAATGGAATGACAAACTTATATATATCCTTGTCACCTGTGGTAATGCGTAAAGCTTTGACCATTGAAGAAATAATGGCAATGACCGAAGATGAAAACGACAGTGTGGTTTCAGGAGACGGAATCGATTAATTACAGATGAGGAATACATAGATGAAAACAAAATTCCCATAAATGATAATGTCCATCTATGATTTATTATTTTCAAAAAGGGTACATATAAAGTCGTCTTCATAACATTTTCTTTTGTAATTTAAAATTATATATCAAACTCTTATATTGAAACCGAAATATTAATAACTAGTTATTAGCATATTTCATATAAGACAAAAACGTTTATTAATCGCTGAAAATCGCAGTTGATATTTTCAGCCAGGCCAGAAGTCTATAAAAATATCTCTTAAACCGTTGCTTCAGTTTGTCAAAGATTGGCAGAAAAAAAGTTGTTAAATTTAGTTTCATTGGTACTTTCGCAACGTATTTATGTAGACAGTTTAATATTTAATGTGATTGCATTAAAAATATTTTTTAACAATCAAGCTGTATTGGTTGAATATATTTTTGAGTTGCGGTGGGTGCAAAAGCAACGTATTTGATAACGGATGTTGTGCCGGTGTTGGTATTTGTGTGTATTGTTCATTGATTCTGTTAAAGGCTGCCAACTAACAGTATTAAATACAGTTTATAGGTGGTTCATGATTTTATTATGCAATTTTATTAATTATATTCCCCTACTGTTTGCTATGCGACATTTGTGTTCCAGCATTTCATAGTTGACAGGTAATTTTTTATTTTCGTTTTTATGTATGTTGAGCTGGCAACAGCTTGACAACTACATGTCATAATAATGCTTTATATAGTTTATATAAAATATTAAAAAATGGGAAAATAGTTGAAAAAGGAACGTCGTCATCAAAAGTGATAATACAAATAATTTTCTTATATTTCCTCTACCATTTAATAATCGCGTCACACATTTAACATTAATTTATCAACATATTTACACACCTATAAATAAATTTTCAATTATTTTTTTTTTGGTTAGTACCATGTTGTACTTAATTATTAACTGTAAGTATTGAAGGCTTAGAAGTGTTTAAATAAAATATTTTACAATGGACTTAATTGAAATGTGTATCACTATTCTCATACATTTTTTTTAACTTTATGTGGAACAGACTACTTTAAAGTCGTAATAATATCAGATGTTTGAAAAATGGTTCTGCATTTCTTCTAATAGACGTTTTTGAACGTTTCTTAATAACTCTTATAGAGTCTTTTGTACGAATTTTGTGTTAAGTTTAACAACAAAAGAATTGGAACCATATAAAAAACCTGTTTCTCATTTTGTTAAATTTTTCAAGTTTTTGTTTTTAATAAATTTGAATATGAGGCAGACATTCAATTATATGTATACATACATATGTACATGCGTTATTCTATACTGTGTGTCAGTGTTTTTAAATTTTTAATTTAAATTTGAATTAAATATTATTTAAATCGTAAACATGACTAAAATATAATCATAATAATAGACAAAAAAAAACTTAGGGAATATAAACGTATTATGCTTAAAATCTTTCACATAAAAAATGTCTTAAGAAGTTAAAATTTACAAATTTGATGTATCACTCACTTATGTTTATTCTAATTTTTATTAATTGGAAATTAAATATGTATGTATGTAAACACTTTTCATATAGATATGTATGTATATAAACATTCTTATGTATATATTTTTAAATAATGATTAACAATGATGAACAATAATTGCAATCATTAAATTAGCTTTCAATAGTTAATTATTATTAGATGTTATTATTGCCAACACTACGTTTACAATATAAATCGATTTTTATTTCTTAACTCAACTAATTTTGTTAGATTAACTGTGAAAGCTTTTTAATAATATATAGCTTTTTCAAAAGTGGTGTTAATATTAATTAATTTAGAAACTTTCTCTTTTTTTCTCTCTTTCATTTTGTTTTATAACAACTGACTGACATTCAATATGTTCTGGTGTCTGTAGCTTTTTAATCCCTATGCTTTCAATCTGTTTCCAATTTTACTAATGGACACTCGATATATTTCTTTACATATGTATTAACATACAAGTTGTGTAAAATACCTACAAAACAAACTGTTCATCTTCATACATACATACATACAGACATACATATGTATAAAGAAATGATTGTATAATACTTTTTGAAACAAATAAATCTGTTCTCATCGAAAAAAAACAAAACTTTTTTACACTTTTCATACAAAAAACATAAAACTCAAATGTACTTGAATCCAGTTTTAACTACTCGCCAGTCATGTTAATAAAAGTACTGCCACATATACAAGCAAACACAGAAATTGAAAAAGTTTGAGAGAAAAAAACATTTAATATAAAATGAATGTGTCTGTATATTTCTTACTGTTTTTTTCTCTCAAATTCCGTTTAATGGACAAGAATAAAGCCAAAGACATCGTTATGTTTGGGATGCTAGTGTCGCGATAAAGCCATCATTATTAGTTATTTAACGTTAATGGAAAAAGTTTGGTCTATCACCATATGTCTCTGACTGTATGATTGCCTTATGATTGTGTGTTCTTTTTAACATTATATCGTCGTTTGAAGCTAAGGTAGCAAATAAAAATTACTAAAACTAAGAGTAAATGAAACCAGTGGGAAACTAATTTACAACTGACAAAATATCTTAGCAGATAATGGATCATTTAGAACTAAATTTAAAGCTATAGCTGTAAAATTACTGATACCAATATGACGACAGTCCATCAATTTTCTTATCATTAATTATTTCTTTGGAACTGTCAAAAGTTTTTTCGTTTTTTTTTTCAAAAAAATAAATTAACTGCTTTATAATCTAACAGTCTAACCTAAATTAGAGCGTAGAGCGTTGCGTTGAATGGCGTCTAGTGTTTACGCCGAAGTGACCTACCTAAATAAGAGCGTAAAATTGTGTCATGAACAGTAATGTTAACTTAACTTTTAAACAAAATCTAACCAAATAAAAATAAAATAGTGAGAAAATCGCTAAATTTGAAGTGACAATCGCTAGATTGGTATAAAAATAGCTAAAATGGCATTAATTTTCAAAAATAACAAAACCCAACGCGCTGTCAAAATCGGATTTTTCAATTGTAAGGCGCTGACGCCGCGCTATTTCGGTTTGCTTCATACAATTTGTATCGGCATGAGAATTTTTGTCAGCTACACAACGCTTGGCGTGCTGATTTAGGTTTGGCTGTAAAGAAAATTAAAATTGAATTGTTTTATTTGTTTTTTGGATTATTATTTGATGAGTTAAAAAAAATTTTCTATTTGGTCTTTGTGTAATTTGTTTTTACTAACTTCGTTGGTGTATTTGAAAACTTCAAATAATCTTGTATATATTTATGTATGTACAAACATCCGCGCATTGAGAATAATAAGTTAAATTTGCATATTGCATTAAACTAAAACAAGTGTATTTTTATACCCTTCACCACAGGTGACAAGGGTATATATAGGTTTGTCATATTCATTATCGAATCCATAAAGTATATATTTTCTTGATCATTATAGATAGGGAAGTCAATTTAGCTATGTCCGTCTATTAGGATGCTAGTTGAAATCAAGTTTTCGTAGCTCCTATAAGTCACTCAGGGTTGTATGTGACATCAAACTTTTGAAAATACTTTTTTGACTCATAACACGATAACAAATCAAGCATTGTGCATCGCCTTGCATGTTCTCTATAAAAAAAAATCATTTTCCTATTCTTCATTAAACATTTTACTTTGAATGTAATCAAAAAAATGAGCAGTGATTTTGGTGGTTTTGAAATTTCAAAGTTGACAACGCTGACAGTATACTTGCGTCAACGTCGCGCAAACAGAATTTTCTTGCTATACACGCCTCTGTTTACTTTATAAGTACTCACTGCAGTTCTCTGGTATGAGTTTAACGTTTTTGTTATTATTTTTTGCCCTTTTATATTATTTTTAAAAATTAAAAAAAAAAATTCATCTCAACAGGTTATTGGTGGTAGTTGGCTGTTTTAAATACTTACTTTTCGTGCAGTTTGACACACATATTTAAACCAACACACGGACAGACGAACAGACTTAGCTAAATCTATAAGAATGCAAAATTTATGGGGTCACAAATTAATATTGTAGAAATTACAAACGGAATGACAAACTTTTGTACATATACCCTTGCCACCTGTATGTAAATTTGTACATATTTACATTTATACAATTTGTATTAAAATAATTATGCAGTTTTAAGGATGCTTTAATTAAGCCACTTTTTATTGAAAAAAAAACAATTTTTATACATATATGTTTTATATAACATGGAATAAAACTATTTTTTTAATGTGTTTTTAATTTTCCTCAAATTCCATATCTTTACAGATAGAAGATGCCATGCTTATGTTTGATAAGCAAACAAATCGACATAGAGGTAAGTGTCTTATCGCTTTTTTCATTGGTAGTGTAAAAGTCTATTATTGTTTCAAGCTAAGAAAAATTAAATATCAAATATCGAAATTGCTTTTCACTTTAATATATGAGATTTCGTTAAGACTGTAAAAAACAATAGCAAAACTGTCTCGAATATTGACTTCCACGTGTATAATAGTTTTTGATTTATCAATGTGGACTATCAACTTTACATATCCTCAAATTCATGTGGACCCGTCCTACTGAAACCACATGTCGGCAATAATAATGCCTTCCAATTGAGGCACAAAAAAAATGTTAATTATATCTTTGTATCGCTTAGCGTTGACAGTAGCGTTATTAAATTAAATAAATCTACACATTTTTGTAAAATAATGTAGAAAGTTAACGAGTTTCACAAATTTATCTCAATAAAATAGTAAAATTCGCAAATATCTGACCTTTGATCTCGATGCGCTTTCAAAAAGAGCTTTCAAATTCGGCTCGAATTTTTAGCACTGAAGTTTTAGACCTATTGTCACAATAATCCGACCCGAGCGCTTTGAAATTCGGACAAACAAAAATCGACATGAATTTGTTATCATAAATAAGTTGTACAAAACAAAAGAAAAAAACAACACCAATAGAAAAAGTATGTTCCACAGAAATAATAAACTCAATATAAAAGTTTAAGCAAATTTCTGATCATCTTTTCATTTTGTATGTTTATTTGCTCATTGGTGTGTTTTAAACAAATTTTTCTCGAGATCTTTTACAAAATAATCGTGATATTCTATATTTCATCTTGGTTGTTTGGTTGGGTTACGCGCAAAATATCAAGTGAAGTCTAATGACACCGTTTTGACAGGACCACACCACTTTTTAGATGTATTGTGTGCCAAAGCTAAAGTTCATGGAGAGATAAGAGAACTACATCCACCTTGTTGCCGTGAGGTATCACAGTAGGTAATTTAACTTGATCCCGGATATCTCACAAAGGTTCTTAAATATGTAGTTGCATTGGAATATGTGCCTCTTGACAGATAAGGTGGACATTTTCCGAGAAGATGGATATGTTGAATCTTGATAACTACAAACGTTTCACTTTGTCTTTATCATGTACATAATATTAAATCTACTCTTTAAAAATCATTTCGTGTCCTCCGGTTACGTTCAAACTTTTCTCTATAAACAAACGATTGCCACGTACCTTTTTTACCTTCTGTTATTGATGTAGGTTCATAATCTTTTTGCAGCTGTCTCTTCCTTTTTTAGTTAGAACTTCCGTAATTACAGTTTCAAAATGCAGAAATCAACAGCTTCAACAATTAAAATTATCAGCTTTAAAGTAAAAATAATTTATTATTTTTTCAAGTAACAAACAAATTAGTAGAAAATCTTTTTGTTGGTTTTTCAACCTCTGTACTCATTTGTAGCAGCAGAAGCGGCACTAAAATTCAAGAATTAGTAATATTAAGATGTTCATACAAATATAAAAGAAATGTACAGACCACTCTAATATATAACTTTGTATATTCATTAGAAACTACATTTTACATATAAACATAAATACGTTGTTAAAATTCACCTTCTCTCAAACTATAATATGTACAGGTAATTTGCAAAATAATCACTTGCTTGCGAATAATTTATGCGTTTTGTTAAAATACGTTTTTATGTTAACTATTTTATGCGAAAAGTATTAAAAATGCGTTTAAATACATGTATATATGTATAGGTGTTACTTACCAATGTCCTTAATATAAATGTACCTTTAATGCATTGTTTTACCGCCAAGACCTGTAAATTTAGCATGAATAACATATACATACATACATATATTGCTAATATCTATTGACAGTCAAAATGTCAGTGTAGCTTAGTAAAGTTGTCAGTTTAGTTTGGTAGAAAGACATTCAAACAGTCAATCATTTAGATTGATTTATTACACATACGCATAAATGTTTACATGTGTATTTATATACGTATTATAATCGAGATATATGATACGTATTTATATACGTATTATAATCGAGAAAATATGAAACATAAGCGAAAACATAGAAAAATTATTTTAGTTATGAACACAATTTCTAAATAATAATTTCAACAGCACAATTAATAATATAAATATTTGTTAATAGAAAGTCATAAGTATAGGTACATACATACATATGTATGTATGTACACTTTTACCCTTACATAAGTATCATACGGAACACGTATATGCCAGCACTTATAGGAAACTAGCTTTTAACCCGCTACTTCGTTAACGCACTTTCAATAGTTATCTAACTTTCAAGTTCGGTTTAGCTCATTTGTATTTTTTTTTAAACATTTTATATACAAATTATCATTTTTTATATGTCTATATTATTTTATCTACAAAATTTAATGGAAATTTTAGGACATAGTTTGGCACTTTTTCATTTTGTTTTGTTTCATATCTACCTTCATTATACAATTGAGTTCCGTATTAACTTAATCTTCATAAACGGGGTTTATTATATCAATTTTCATGTATCTAAGTTCGTCCCTTATATAATTACCTATCTTAATCTGGATTATTAGTCCCTGATTTTACATTTTTAGAACAAAAAACCTAAAAAATGGAATTATACTATTAAATTTAAAAAAGTAGAGTAAAAAATAACATTTTTTTTTCTCAACCTGGATTAATATCCCCATGAACATTTAAAAGTACCTTTTTTCCTTTTTATATGGTTTCATTTCTAAATCTGGGTCAGCAGTTCCTAAAATCATATAGTTTTAATACGTAAAGTAAAAGAAAATTAAAATTTTTGCCCATTATATGATTTTCTATTTTAATCAGGATTTATTGGCCCTAATTTTTTATTTTTAGACTTATAAATTTAAAAAAAGTAAAAAAGTACGTCCCCTATATGATTTTTTATCTTTATTATGAGCGATAGGCCCTAAATTTGCGTTTCTAGACTCATATACTCAAAAAAATGTAAAAAAGTACCTTAAAATATGAAAAAGTACTT